>MU271352.1:2638-26019 GCA_021432655.1 Atractiella rhizophila
GCGGCAACCTGCTCTCGAACTTCATAGTGCTACCCTTTATGCATGACTCGCACGGAAAGGAGTGGGGACAGTTTCTGCAGCGCGCACCTACCGCGTTCCGATCTTCAGTCTGACCGTCATACCCGATCTCGAAGCTATAATTCCAGCCTCCGAGAACGGGGTAGCGGGGGAAGATGTCCAATCTGCTGTAACCTTTGTTGTCCTTCATCGAAGGAAAGTTGATGGCTGGCTTGATGGATGGTACAAAGTTGGAAGTGCTGACGTTGCCGACGGTATCGATGTAGTATGGGTTTTTGATAGAGGGAGGAAGGACGAAAGAAAGGGATGTGAGGACGTGGGAAAGAGAGGTGGTCCGTTTGAGGAAGAGTGCGCTTTGATGTGCCAAACGAGAAAAGTGACCTTCAAGTCTGTACTCGACTCTGTCAGGGCAACCTTTACGCGAACTGAAGGGACTGACTTAGGTCCTGCATTAACGAGCGTCATAGCTTCGCTGACACCAAGGGAGTTACCCCAGTGCGACACTTGCACGATCCTTTCCAGATCCCTAAACACAATCACAGGTTCCGACGCCTCATAATGCACGCGTCCAATCCACTGTTTGGTCGGCAAGTCGTCTAAATCGCGAAGCGAGAACGAAACAGTGTTGCTTCCGGTGGGGAGCTTGCTCGTCCATCTCTTCTCATCATCGTTGGTAACGGAGTGCTGGCGAATTCTGGGAGTAGGCGTCTTGACTTTGATGCTCAGTTCTGCAGGAGGCGAGTGAACGGGTAGACCGAGGTTGAGAGATCCAGTCCAAAGCATGAATTGGGAGGAGTCGGCGGTTTGTGGAAGTGTCGGAGGATGGGGAACCGATGGACGGGTGTGGAGGAGGGAGAGTGTGATGTGTCGCGGTGTAGATGTCGACGAAGATGGAAGTGAAATAGCGTAGATGTACGAGCGGCTGTTAAACAGATTGGTTAACTCGCTGGTATCACATACTGTTACGATGCAAAGAAATGATGCCATACAAATGAGGCTATACATGGCGCCTTCTGTATGGGCACCCTCTCCAGGACTTCTGTGCAGAACAATACATCCATTGAAGCAGGCATGCTATGGCTCTACCATTGTAATCTTCAGTGATTACCTCGTCGCCTTTCAGAGCGACACGGTGAGTTACTTCTGAGGTAAAGTCACTCTGCATGAAGAGAAGCGAGCATGTGTCGTGAGGCGCCAGAGCAAGTGGATTTTGATTAGACTAGTGCCGGTTTAAGTACAAGAGAACATTAAAGGGCAACACAATACAGCTGGATCACTTGCAGTAGTCTCCGTAGTCTCGCCTGTACGCCTCCGTCTCTCTTCTCAGAAAGAGTATATGCCGACTGTCACCACATAGGTCACAGAGGGGGGAAGCGAACACGCCAAACTTAGTTAGCAGGTCGCTGCGATTCTAAAGAATACGCAGCAACTTCTGCCTCACATTCTCCGTATTGGGATTGGAGTCAATATTGCCTTGTCCTTCTGTTTCATGATTGATGGACTTCACGCTCGTCTCCTCTTCGAACAGGAGAGATTTCACTCTCACCGCTGTTCAAAGAGTAAGAAGAGGTTTTGGGCTCAAGCAACTAAGCCAGTAATGAGTGGCTTCCTTCTCTTTTCTGCAAGACCGCAATAGATAAGAGTCTAGGGTTGCACTTGACACACCACGTCTTCGCTCCTACCACATCGGGCAAGGCATTCAGTCCAAAATTGGAACAGCAGTGAGGAAGTCTACTTTATAACTTCTCACATCTTCACTGGCACGTCTGGTGCATGCTCATCCTTTCCAAGAAAAAACAAACATACCTCTCCTCTTCAAATCCAACCTCTCTAATCCCCGCCAACTTCCTAACCCCTCTCTCCTTCTCCCTCCCCTCCCACGCCTCCGCCCACGTCAACCTCTCCCTCTCCTCCTCCGCAATGCCCACAAAAATCTCCACTTCTCCTCCATATCCCCCCTCTCCATCCGCACTCAGAGTATACACAAACGTATCCTTCGCGAGTGCTCCGCCCAGTTCGAGCACGCGTGAGATGGAGGAAATGCCGTGAGTTGGTACGTGCGAAGGACGGGAGAAGGGCACCTGAGCGGCCCACGCGAGTGGAAGGAAGAGGGACAGGAGTGGGAGTAACATGGTGTGGTTGTCGATTGTTTTGGCGGGCGACGTGGACAACTCTGCAGGATGCGCAGGAATCCGGCCGTCGGTTCCGAGGATCCATAATTGACGCTTTATTCACGTTTCTTTGGTACCTGCCTTTTGTCTGCCTTTTTGCATAGCTTCAAGTTGGTATTCACATTCACCGCAAAAGCCTCTAGATTGGCACTTGAAGACTGAAGCGAGTAAGTTGGACTGCTAGTTGCAACCTCTCCCCCGCTCGTCGCACCTCTCTACCTTGAGACGCGTTCACGCCAAATTTATGTAAAAGAATTTGCCCGTGTTACGTTACAAGAGTTGTTATTCTTTTGGTGAGTGAGTTACTTCTTCCTCAGAAGCTTTCTAACCTCCAAGGGGCTGCATGTTCCTCTTACTAGCAGCCATTCAGGCTCTGCAGTTGGCCATTTGTCGCTTGCAAACGTCTCCGCTGCTTCTCAGTACTCAGTAACCACGCAACTACTGTCAAGCTAGGCAACATGTGAGCGCTTCCTTCCTCCTTGTTGCTGCACTCTGTGTCCATGTCGACATTCGACGTCATGCATCATATATCTAAATTAGAAGTAGTGAGACTGTTGTCTCTTTGTGTCTTCCTTTGGACAAGCTGTCCATCGTAACAAAGAATAATTATCGTTATTTCATGTAAAGCATAGGAAGTGTTGCGTTCATGCATATCTAACGTACTCTGAACAGCTCTGCACCGCCAGCACTATGGCGAGCAACATCCAACGCTTTCTCCTCCTCTTCTTCCTCGTTACACTCCTCTTCATCCTCCGTCGCTTCTTCTTCCTATATCCTCCATACTCCACTTCCTCCTACATCCCGACTTCGTCCTCTCCCCATTCGCCCCTCTCAAACTATTCCGATCTCGCCATCCTCACCCTCTCCTCAACCCTCCTCCGCCTCCACGACGAACTCCCAATAACACTGGACTCGCTGCTCCGACAATCCGTGAGACCGAAAGAGATTCAGGTCTACCTGCCAGAGAAAGAGAGGACGGAGATTCAGGATATGGAATTACCATGGCAGTTCTACGATGAGCGTGTAAGGATTAAATTTGTGGAGGATCGAGGGCCGGCTACCAAGTTTCTGTACGCCTTGAAGGAGGTTATTGATGAGGCGGGACGGGGGAAGGAGTGGTTGTTGGAGCAGGAAGTGGTGGTGGTTGGTACGTCTAATCATTCTTTCTCTTTTGCTTCCTGTAGTAGCTTGACTTTTTGATCAGACGATGACCATTCTTATTCCCCTGACTTGTTATCGACCCTCTTGGAGGCCAGAAACTCATATCCCGACGCGGCTTTGGGAATGAGAGGGTGGAGGGTCCGGTTCGTCCCCTCTCCCATTTCCACTTCTTCTGCTCATACATGCTCTCAATTTGGACAGGGACGACCTCCATTGGGGCGTACCATTCGACGAAGTGCCGTACCATGTAATCCAATCCTACGCCATCCGAGAAGCGTACAGAGTCTCCGTCCTGACCGCCAACGAAGGTTACATGGTGAAACCGCGTTTCTTCCTCTCCTCAGACGTGCTCGAATCCAGAGGTCGCCTACCGAAAGGCACTCCACTCTCCAACTTCTCCCCTCTCTCCCTCCGAGCAGACAGCGACGCACCCACACTCCACCTCGTAGACGACATATTCATGGCCGGCACCCTCTCCTCTCTCGGCGTCAAACGTTACGTCGTACCCTTGCCCCCTCGCGCGCTGCCTAACCTCGATATCACCGTCTCGCACACGCTTGAAGAGCACATGGACAACGATGGTGTTTCGAGAGCGGAAGCGAATAATCAGGCTTTAAAGTTCTTTGAAGGGCCGTGGAGGGTAGAGGGATTGTGGTATAGGTTTATGAGCCAGCAGGGAGGACGGTATCAGCCGAAATGGGTCGGCGTAAGGGTCAAGTTGAGCAGGTGGTGGGCTACCAAGAGCCATAAGATGTGGCTGAGGAGCGTTTGGGGAAGCAAGATCAAGTTCAATGGCTAATGGTTATGGACATTAAATCTTGGACGGAAAATATGAACGGACGATGCATCGATGAGCTTCCGCGCGCATGTGGGATGAGGAGATAGAGGGCACGGAGGAAGCTGGGCGAGGAAAGGGCAGAGCCGCAGACCTGGAAGGTGAGGGTATCATTGGCTTGTAATGCACTGAGAAGTCTATGGATTGCGAATAGTACAACATGCACCTCATCCGTATCGTTCCTAAACATCGCGTGAAACGTGAACCAAACTCATACTCATGTCGCATGCGACTTTTTCTCATCATGTTTGCCCTCGTCCTCTGCTTCCCCCCCAAGCGTGACACTGGTCCGCCTGCTTCCTTCCTTGTCGTCTTCTTTCGTCTCTTCCATCACTTCAACTGCGTCCTCCTTTGTACCATCAACCCACTCCCTCATCCTTCGCCCGTACCTCAGAACCAGAATGACCATCAAGCAGCCTAACCACCCCAGGCCAGCGGACATCGCATTGGCCGGTCCTACGCCTATGGCTTTGACCAGAGGAAGGATGGAGGCGCTCGCCGCCGCCGAGAAGATGTATCGGATGCAGTTGTTCGCTGCTATAACCTCGGCACTGTTCTGCTGCATTACCTGTTCACAAGCAAGCGTCAATTTGATCACGTCGAAAAGCGAAAGGGAAAGTGGGGACGAACGTCGACGCAGTAGGTATTGCATGCTGTCAGAACGAGCATCAAACCGATCCCCGTGAGAGCGAGGAGGATGATAGCAGTTGGAATGCCTCCCGTTCCAGTTTGGACGATGAACCCATACGCAATTACACTTCCAGGAAAGAGGATAATACCACCTAAAAGAGCCGCATACAGTCGATCCTCCGGGATGAAGGTTCCCCCACGACGCTTGATGGAGCGTCTGATTACCCAGTCGGATTGGATTCCTGCCAGCCGTGAACCCACTATGTTGCCCACGCCGGAGGAAAGGAAGAAGAGGCCAAGAATCGCTGGACTTGTGATGTTATAACGCGGACCGATCGTGTAGGTCAAAGGTACGAGGATGGTGTAGGTTGCAAAGAGAGTGAAGGACGAGTTGAGACTCTGGGTCCGTCCGTCAGGTTCAGCAGATGGTTGCTCGGAGTAACTCACAATGAGAAATATGTTTGGATAGCGGAGGAGCCGTAACGGGCGAAAAGGATTGACCCATACGAACCCTCTCCTTCCATCCCGAGTCTCGATGTCCCAAAAGGCGTACCATTGTTTCCTTCCTTTTCCAGCTTCCACTTTCGTCTCCTTCCTCCCGCCTCTCCTCCGCTCGTACCTTCCAATGGGAAGTCTCAGGCAAAAACAAAACAACGAGGATGAATCCTAAGGCACAAGCACCACAAATCAACCACTGCATGTGTCTCCATCCTCCTTCTTGGACCGTCAGTACTCCTGCAATAACTGGAGCGAGAGCCGGCCCAAGAAGAGCACCTGCGTAAAAAAGCCCCATGGCCCTTCCGCGTTCTGTGGGACGATAGATGTCTCCTATTGTCCCAGCGCCGATCGAGAGGACGGAGGAAGAACCGATGCCTTGAATAATTCTGGTGACGATGAGAGAAGCCACAGAGTCGCAGAGCGCGACACCGAAGGAACCCAAGGACGCAAAGTGGCAGGGAGGCAAGGTAAATGGGAAGTCTACCGTCTATTCAGCTGCCGTTAGTTCACGCGTATTAGAAAGAGATAGTAAGCACACAAAGCTGCCCCCATGCTGCCCATCCCAGAGGAGCAATTCCTATTGTTACAAGAAATATTGCGACAGTGTAGTTTATGAGCTCGGGTGAAGCATTGAGGTCTTTTGACATCTGCGGTATGGACGGGAGGAAAGAAGAAGAGGCGAGCGCTGAACTGGATCGGTAAGAGCCTGGTCGGTTACAAGAAAGAAAGGGCTTACGAGCTAACAGCCCGCAATAAGCCACAATGAATATGATGATCCCTTTCCGACGAGGCGACAGCCGGTCGTAGATGGGATCCGTTAGAGGGTCGTACTTCTCATTCACTTTTTCCAGCTTCGGCTCCTCGTCTTTGGTATCTAAGTCGTGCAAGTCTCCAACAGTCCTCACATCGTCTGCAAGCCCTCGTTGTCTTTCCAAATCGACGCTTGGGCGGGCTGAGGGTATACGAGAGGGTGGAAGTGGATCAGGGCTCAGCACAGAACCTGGAGAGACTGGTGTCTTATATGGCGGCGTGGGCTGTGACAGTGGTGCAGTAGATGTAGAGGCAACAGGGGATGCCATTTTTCGGGAAGTGACGCTGCGAAAAAACAACAGCAACCAACAAATCAATCCTTCAAGTTTATAGAACCAAAGATGACTTTTGAGCTTTGAAAGATACGCAGGGCAGCAAAATGGAAAGAAGCAGACCTTTTTGAAGGTAACTCATCGGCATGAGCGGCGTGAAAGGTGTGCCGGCTTGCCAGCCGGCACTCGTGCTCGTGATTCAGCCTTTTCCTATTTTTTTTTGCTTTGTAGAGGAGGAGGCATGGCATGTGCCTCGTCTCGTTAACGACAGATGATGGAGGCAGAGGGTTGAGATTGGAGAAGAGAACACGATGCTCCAACTTGCAAGGCGTGATGATTTGTCTAAAGTAATCGTAGTCGGAAGTAGCTGCAAAGGCAAATGCTCACATCAAACTGTTGATACATTCCACATTCTACTAACGATCCGGTAGACCTAATTGTTACGCCTTTCTCTCTTCACAGCCTCGATAATTCTCTTAGTGACTTCAGTTGTCCCTAAACCTCCCCCAAGATCTTTGGTGAGAAATCCCTTCTCACACACTTCCTCTACTGCCGCGAATAGCTGTGAATAATTGTCGTCATGATCTGGTTCAAACGGGTTTGGTTGGAGTACGTACCCTATCTGCTCCTCTTTCTTCGCCAATGAATCTGAGCATTTCCGAGGCACACCAGAAGGTAGCGACGGGGTTGGCCAGGTTTTTTCCTGTCACATCAGAAGCTTAGCCTCCCTCTCTTAGAAGATAGTTTAGGAGATAGAATTGCATACCAACGATGTCAAAAGCGGCGCCATGGACCGGCTCAAACATGGAAGGGTTCTTCCGCGTGGGATCCAAGTTCGCTGACGTTGCGATCCCAATGGACCCTGCTAAACCTGCCGCGAGATCAGAGAGAATGTCTCCATGCAGATTCGTTGCGATGATTGTATCTAGAGATTGTGGACTGGCGACCATCCGACACTGCAAGTGCAAGCAGTGAGCCATGAGATGGAACTAGATGTTGAGTTCCCAAAAAAAAAAAAAAAAAAAAAAAAAAAAAAAAAAAAAAAATCCCACTTCACACCTTTCGCTTCATATTCCTTACCAACCTCAGCAGCAATTTCGTCCCAAAGAACCATCCCGTTCCTTTGCGCATTGCTCTTCGTCACCACCGTCACAAATTTCTTCGGCCTCGTGAGAGCAAGCTCAAATCCGAACCGCATAATACGTTCAATACCGATGCGAGTGAAGATGGAAAGCTCAGTCCCGACCTCGTACGGCGTTCCAACGTGGGAGCGTCCACCTTGACCTGCATACTCTCCTATTGCCCATATCCACAATGAGGCCCGATTGCAGAATGAGAGAGAGAAATGTTGCCTTCACAGTTCTCTCGTATGATTACCCAATCCAAGTCCCCCGGTTTCGTGTTCGCAAGAGGAGAAGTAACGCCTTTGAAAATTTTGGTCGGTCTGACGTTGGCGTATTGTTGAAATGTTTGACGGATGGGAAGGATGAGCGACCAGAGGGAAATATGATCCGGAACATCTGGTCGAGTCAAGGTAAGCCAGAGTGAGGAATCCAGAAGCAGTACAAGTTGACTGAAAAGTATTCAAATTGACGAACAGTGAGTTGCAATGGTTTCAGAGGGAAAGCACTTCAGCATCGGCTCTCAACGCAATGCTGCTTCAGAAATGGTGAGAGAAGAAACAGCTGCGTGCGAAACAATGTTAATTTTTCGCAGCATTGTCACTTAAATGGTAATTAATTATTTCGTGGGGTGGGAATGGTGTGAAGATATCCCCACCCCTGCAAGGCAAATCTGTGCGTACCTCTCGCTCCAACAGCACCAAAGAAAATAGCCTCATATTTTCTAAGCTCATCAAGTCCTCCTTCGGGAATGTAATATCCTCTCTTCTTATAATTCTCAGAGGTCCAATCAAACTCTTTCCACTCAAAAGAAAATCCCTCGACTGCAGCAACTGCTTCTAACACCTCAATCCCGGCACTGATAACTTCTGGGCCAATCCCATCTCCAGGTATAGAAGCGATGCGATGTACTCGAGACATATTGGTGCTGATTTGTGCGTGAGGAGAATGAGATGGCCAAGGTCGATCGTCGCAATGATTGATCGAAACCCGATTATCAATGAGTTGTGGAGATACATTGCGCTTTCGCGCGTCTTTCTGCGCCAGCTGAACCATGTGTGACCTTTTTTGAGGGGATTGAGACGCGGTATACTAGGATAGAGCATAGCTCAAGTGCTCAAGCGCTCAAGTATAACGGCAGCTCCAGTAAAGATCGTGTTGTGGCACCATGCAATTCGAATTTCACAGTTCACTCAAAGATTTTATCAACCACCTCTTTATTAGCGGCCAGAGTCTGGGCAAAGCTCCTTGTGGGCGTAGTGAGGATCTTGTTACTTTCGGCGAGATCCGTTCCCCCATAGTCTATGAAGTTGCATCAGTGATCGATTTCATGAGAATAGTCAAAAAACAGACATCCGACCTCCCTAATGGCTCGAAACGTGGCGACAAGGTTCGTTGCTAGCGCTACGTTCTGATGACTATTGACGATGCCAAATAACTCTTCGTCTGGCATTCTCTGGTAAACCACTTTCTTTCCCGAAGCTGTCATAAGGCCTAAGCCGTTAACTTTGGACTTAGCAATAAGAAGGTACCTTTCGCAAACGCTTCTGCTACTTGTGCCGGCGTAGTGTATCCTGGAGCGGCGAACACCTGGGTGACTCCATTCTCAACAGCGGCAACGACATATTTTCCATAGTCCTCTGGGGCGTCGATGACTGGAAAAGGCGTGTCCGGATCGAGGGTGAAAGAAAGCAGATAGGAGCCATCGTCTTGCTTGCGAGGGACGAACCAGGAGAAGTGATTGCTGGCGTAGCTACCAGGTTGCACATCGAGGACCGTCATTCCTGGGATCGATCTAGCGTAGTCCGTCACTTCTGCTTTAGCATCGAAGCTGGGTCTCCATCGTCAGCTTGGGGATCGAAAGAGGAACAGTAAGAAACTCATACTGATCGACTTTCACGGTTCCTTTTGTGAGCTCTCCTAGGTTAGTGAGGCCGGACCAAACGAAAGTCTTCACGCCTTCGGCTTTGGCACCGTCCACCTGAGCTTTGCCTTCCGCAAAGTGCTTTAGGAGCGGTAAGTCACGAGGACGCGCGATGATTCGAAATTCTACTTTACCTTCTCACGGAAATTTTCGACATCATAACTTGCCAGGGGGGCAACTGCGAAGACGAAATTTGCGCCTACAAAAGCCTTTCTTGCTCCTTCAAGCGTTCCAATATCAGAGGCGATAATTTCGCATCCCTTTGCAGCTAGGGCTTTGGCAGACTCTTTAGAAGGGTCACGAGTAATGGCTCTGACGCGGTAGACCGTGGGAGATTGAGCGAGAGCCTTGATCACTGAGCCTCCTTGCATTCCGGTCGAACCGACGACCGCGAAAAGTGGGGCGGATGGATCCTTGCTGATTGTCATATCGAAGAGGAGTAATCCGGTCAGGGTTTCGAGTGGCTGTAAACTATTTTGGATGTTATTGTTGAGGGTGTAAATCGCTCGTCTGTCTTTTATGCAGGTTGGCAACTACTCGCCGCCGAAGGAGCTGACAGGCTTACAAGTCAAGTCGGAGGTCACTGTCGGAGGTCATTGTGGCTGGCGGCCCCAGACACAGACTGCTGAACGAAGCGAAAGCTCGGGATGGACCGGTGAGGCTGGCATATTTCGAGGAGATGGATGAAGTCCGTATTCGGAGATGAAAGATGAAAGGGAACTTCTTTTCATTTTTCTTCCACAAACAAAACTGCAGCGGTGGTTCTAGCCAGATTGGCTTCACAGCATCACGTAAGTGGCACCGCTAGGTCTCTTGGTTTCCTGCCAATCTCTCCGAAGAGAAAGATGAGCAGGCGCATTGGCCAACCGTCAAAGAATGCAGACACAAATCAAGCCCCGAAAGCTCCTTGTCAAAGACCGTTGCTTCGACCTGAACAGGAGAATTCAATATCCAGGTTTGTTCTTCCCAATCGCCTTGCCGACTCGGATGTGGAAGCGTATGCAGGTGAATTGGAAAGCTGGGATGGTCGGGTCTCGGTAATTGTGCCACCGACTCCAGATTAGCACAGAATCAATCTGGTCCGCCAAACCAAACAGAGAGAGAGACACGTGTCGATTTTTGAGATTACCCAAGGGGGGGCCAGAGATGAAATTTTGGGGTATAAAGCCCCCTAACCCGATGCTGCCAAGAGTGGCCACTCTTGGGTTTCGACCTGGATTTTCACAGAAATTATTTGCCAAATATTTTCGGTGTCTTGCGGTTATACCACAGGTTCCCGAAAAATTATACATCATGCGAAAGTGACCTGAAAAGAGAACTGAGAGCAGGAAATGAAGTAAACATAAGAGCAAAATGAGGAAGGTTTGAATGTTAATCATGCAAAGAAGAATAAAAGCCGAACTAACTTGATATCCAAGTTGTAGATGTTACGTTGGATAAAGCTGAGAGCAGCGTAGCAGCTTGGAAGCTGTTCACAGAGTCATATCAGTTTGTGCTCCTAGAGCTGAATACAACTTACACTTCATCCGGAACAAATAGTGGAGCTGGAACAGAAACATATTGATTGGGATTCGTGGTGACTGGTCGCCCTGGCAGCCGCTTGAGCTTGACTCTGTGATCAAAAGTGCGCTGAGTCTCTACCAATCTCAGAAGCATATCTGTGTCCATTTCTTCAATCCACTTTGCTTTAGTGTTTCCACTGTCCGAATCGATGAACCGCTCTAATTGCCCAACATGTTCCTGATGATAATGATTTGCAAGTGAAAAAGAAGGAATGATCAGCCCACACTGATCACCTTGACAGCGGAGGGGAAAGTTAGGGCATGGGGACTTTGTAGCACTGATGATAGAGTAGCGGGTTGGGAAGCGATTAAAGACTGGACATTCTGTGAGGACCTTCTCTGTCTGAGACCCTTTCTTCGTAAGTTGAATGGAGCAGGTTCCATATCTTCCACAAAATGGACAGGTGTAATCACGATCCTTGAGGTTTCTTGATAGTTTAGGATTGGAGGGTGGAACTGGGAGAGGAAAGAGAAGTCCGTCATCTGAGGGGTGAATTCCAAATGAAGGAAGGAGATTGAGGGCAAGGTGGAAACCAACGTGCAAAGGCATCTTCTTCGTTGTGTACACAGTTTGACAGCCCTCCACCATGCACTTTGAGGTATGTGCAATCGGCAGTCCTAGATCTGTGAGGCTTTGAACAATACTTTGGCTTCGGAAATGGATCATGCCTATGATTGAGACAGTCAGGTTGTTACCACTTAGTAAGCGGTCATTGAACACACCTCCAGAATCTTGATAAGGGAAACCTTCGATGCCACGCAAACTTTCAATTGCTGTGAGATCCATGTGGCGACTCTTCATCAAGCTCGAAAGCTTCAACTCAGTTTTCTCCAGAATCTCATGGTTAAACCCCCACCATGGTTCTTCTTCCACTTCAAATCGGTTAGGACGTAGAGGTAAAAGCTGACTGGAGGTCACAGAGAGAAAGGTTGTACGAGTGTTGGGGAGCTTGAGATAGTCACGGCCATTCCATGCCCACGTTTGACCGTGGTCTGAGGAGAGTAGCTGACGAAGCATAATTGGCCGGACCAGGAGACGGGTGTCGGCAGTGCTGTTTCCTAGAGCAGACATGGCAATGGTAGCAGGGGGATCCTTATTCTTCTTGCGGTCCTTGTCAACTTCCTGGAATACCGCAACAGCCAATGCGACATCCTCCCGGCAGTGAATGAGGAGGCTCACAAGGTCTCCAGCATTAAGTATGTCAGGATTACGGTTTAGCTGGATTTCTGGGAGATTAAGAGGCATGAGACGGTAAGAGTGACGTGCGGCATGATACTGTCTTGAGGTCCGATCCGTAGTGGTCTGAACATGTTCAGGGTTGAGAATGAGACGAATAAGATGTGCCTTGTGCACGACACCTTGTCCATCCGCTCTACGCAAGTAAAGGTCATCTTGCAAGACCTTCAACTTCCAGACAACTCTAGTTTCACTGAGCTTGTCTCCAAATCCAACTTCTCCATTGTGTCTTATTTCGGAGTCGGTTGCTTCTGTTTCAGTTCCTCCTAATCCTACTGCCAATACCAACTGGGATGTCTGGATCTCTAACAGCTCATCTTGTTCTTCTTCCTCCAGCTTATCCCAATCGACAGGTGTTGGCCCTTCATCAAGAGGAGGAGGAGAAGTGTAAGTGTTGATGGGTAGAGAGCTGACAGCTGACGGAGTGGTTCGAAAAGGCTGATGGCCTTCATCAAGAAGTGTTTGGAGAGACGGAGGACACTGAGAGGGGAGAGTTGGGGGCAAGAGTGTTGATTGGTACGACTCCGGCGCATTTGCAGTCTCATCCTCTTCATTGTCCAGACCAGTACCCATGAACTGCTCTTGCTCTCTTCCTTTTGGCCAAAAGAGTGATACTGACTCTGTCATGAGTGCAACATGGTCGAATAGAATGCCAGTCTTCGATTCCTTCAGCTCCCTTTCTGTTCTCCACAATGCAGCCTCCCAAACCTGATCTAAATCCACCTTACCAACCTCAACACAACCCGTAACAGAGCTGGGATTCAGATGATCTTGACCATGCTCCGTTGCAGGATCGAGACGTTTGTCTGTAGGTCTCCATTCAGGATGAAGCACGTAGTCATGCTGAATCTCGCACGCCGCGACAGCACGTTGCTGAAACTGGTGGAAGTCAAAATTGCGGTCACCTCCTTTCAGTGTACGGATGATTCCGAAGGCTTGTTCGAGGAGATCGGTTCCAAGCTGGAAAAGAAAGAATCGAAATTGGGGGTTGGTAGCCTTGATTCGAGCGACAATAAGAAAAGCAGCCTTAACAGTTGTCACAAAGTCGTGGTAAAGTTGCCATGGCAAGAAGTTCCCACCATTCACCCGATAGCATACCAACATTTTGAGAGCTGCCGTGGCCAGATTCTCCAATTGGGTGGAGAGATCCATGTTCATTGAGATGAAAGGGATAAACGTGTCACGGATGATGGAGCTAAGAAGAGACAGTGCTCTCCATTCATGAAAGGTCGTCAGGCTATCATCGTACGGTTTCGGGATGTTAGCCAGCTGGGAAAAGTAGGTGAGGAGACGGGTTGTGCGCGGAACGTTCATCTTGTCCTTCTCGTAATACAGGATGTACCACTCGTAGTCATCAACATTGGGATGTGCATTCTTGAGGTGTTTGCGTGTGACTTCAGGTGTCGTGGTGACATGTGCAACCGCTATTCCGCCTTTACGTCGGAGTGCAGTCGCAAAACGCTTCCAGAGATGCTTAACATCAAAGACGGGAAGGATGCCAGTCTTGGAAGTAAAGTAGTCGAAAAGAGGCAGATCATTCCGGATGACCTTAAAGAGTTGGGGAAAGACCTGATGAATCTCCTTCTTCCTGAACCAGAACTGAAACTCCTTCCGTCGTTTACCGTCTCCGTCACTGCAGTATGCTAGGAGATGACCGAAGCCACCAAAGCGTTGCGCAATAAACTCGAGTGTGGCTTTCTCTTCAGTGGCCATGGTTTGGATACCATCCTCGAAACTGCCGCCTTTCATACATGTTGGACTAATAGACATGGGTTTCATATGATATTCTGTATATTTATGTCAGCATAGGGCCTAGAATGCGTTAAGAAAGGAGAGCACACCTTTGTCACCAAATCGCCCCAATCCTCCCACACTCACAAAGCTTGCAATGTGTGCTCCTCCAGCGATATCATCTAACCCCTGCCGAAGCTTCACTCCTATCTCAAAAACCTTTTCTTCACCATCAATCACCAAGTCTAGGTCCCCGACATGCTCTCGACATAGACCTTCACATCGGTTTGTGAAAGGATTGTAGCAGCAACGTTTTTCCAGAGCTGTCTCATCCTTTGCAAGGTAGAAGAACGCATGATTCGCCGATGCTTCGTCGGAATATGGGAAGATACCTAGGTTGTGCAATATCTCATGTGCTGTGGGATATCCATATGAACCGTGTAGCTTGTGATGGCTAACAAAACGACGGATGGCACGGAGGGAGGGAAGACCATTGGCTCTGTGGAATGTATGAACTAGACGCGCTCCACCAATACGCAGGAGCATGGCACCTAGCCGGAAGTGTTTCGTGGTGTAAGTTCGAAGTCCGAGAGAACCGTCAATGGCTTTGAAGATAATCCGAAGAAGCTCCTGTGCGCTAACCTTTCGACAGCAATGGTATTGATAGATAATGTCGCCGATGCGGGGTAGGTCAGAGGTACCAATGGCGTCAAGGAGGTGGCGATATAGGTCTTCGCGTTCTTCAAAGTGGTTGATGCGAAGGCGAAGCTTGTTGAGCTGTTGGATAAAAGTTAATGCAAGGTGACTATAGAAATAGATAGTTGTACCTTATTCGTCAACGTTGTACGGATGGCAGAGTATTGTCGCGAAAGGATGGAATCCTGAAGCGGTGTGAGGTATGCTTTGTTCAGGTGAAAAGAAGGGTCAACATTTTTGGCTCTCCGTCGAATCTGCAGGTAAAGCTTCGACTCCTTGATACTGAGGCAAGCCTTACAGACTGCCTGCTCTGCTCCTATCACCTTCTTCAAGCACTTGCGCGACTCCAGCGTGACATCTAACCCTTCCAATCGAGCTATCCAAGGAATATCTTCAATTCTCCCCAGGCGCCATGGATAAGACTCGTTCGGACTCGCTCCACCAACCCCGAAATACTTCCAGCCATCACAGTCTTGCACATGAAAGGTGAATGCTTCTTCCTCATCATCTTCCCCAGCATCGGAATCTGTTGCAGCATCGTCCACCCTTTTGTGATGCATAAGCAAGGAGGCTCTGGCAGTTGTGGAGACAGTCTGATCGGCCATGATCTTCTGAGCAACGCGACGCTCATCCTCAGGCTGAAGGTGTGAGACCCCTTCCTCCAGCCCTTCTATGTGCAGACGATATCGTAAACGGGCAATCTCATCCAACATCCTTCCCTCTATTGCTTCTCGATCACGCTTCACTGTCCACATGCGTAATTCTTGCTTCTCAGCCTCCTTCTCTAACTCCTCAATCCGGTCTTTCAAACGACGCTTCGATGCCTTGCCACAAGCACGTCCTTCGAGGTGGGTCTTGTTGAGGTACCGTTGAGATGGCAATTTCACACCACAATCCGGGCATTGGACACTCTATTTCGAGAGACATTAGACTCAATGGATCATATTTAGTGAAAACACACACCTGGGTGGTGGGAACATCTCTTCTTGCAGCTGAATGCTTAGAGGTTGACTGCTGTGGTCCAGTGATCGATTCGGGAGGGGTCAAAGATGGTGCCAGAGACAGAGAAGTTGCATCGGGATTGAGTGAAATCGAGGTCAATGTCTGAGGATCTGGTAAGCGGCAGACAGGTAGATTGTCTAACCGCATCTGTGGAGGAGGTTGAAGGAAGCTGTGAAAGCTATGTTCAGGGATGCTTTCCACATTTTGACTTCCCTGGTGAAGAAGAAAATCAACCCTGCGCCGTTTGGACGGAGAAGCACTGGGGGAGGCAATGAGAAGGACCGATGAGCCTGGTTGCACAGAAGTTGTCGATGAGAGTGGTGTTTCCTGTGGGTCCAAAGGATTGGAATTTGAGGGGATGGGTGATTGAGGTACGAGCACAGGTGGGAGTGTTGCAGCGGAGGTGCCTGAGAACGGGTGCGCAACAACAGTCTTCTTGCGAGGCCGGTGCACATTATTCGAAGAGCTCGTGCTAGCACTAGAGCTACGACGCGTTCGGGTCAAAGGTATAGAAGGCACGGCAAACGTCCCAATGTTCCAGACAGGTTCCTTTTACCACAACTCTTTCACAATTCAATTAACATTCAAGATGACAGGAACGCACCTGTTCTGGTGCCATGACTCTTGGGAAGTGATAGCTCCTTCGCTTCCTCCTCAAGTCTCATTAACTTTCAGCTCTCCTTATATACCCCACCCTTCCTTTCGGCCTGTGTACTTCGCCCTGAAGCAAGATTTCGAATAGTGCATACTGATCAGTTGTGATCAGTGCCAAGGAAGGAGCGGAGAGGAAGTTGCAAATTGGGCGAAGTTGGAAGCGCTGCATGTGGATTCGGGGTAGTGTTCGAGCAGCCGGGGAGACATAGAATCGAGGATGGAGATGGAGGACGCCAGGACGGTGATGTTTTGAAACAAGGATATTTCATTGAAGTATTCACAGACCTGACACGCGGCGCAGAAAACTGGCGTCCGAAGGCTTGGCGCAGGGGTTTCTACCTTGAAATTACACCTCTGGCCCCCCCTTGGATTACCTAATAAGAAGAGGTGGTGATCGTTATTGGGTGAGCTGAAGGCGCGCGTGGTGTACACGAAAGAGATAGTTCAATTATTCACACATTTTCAACACACACAGTATTGCTCTTGATCCTATTTGTCAATAGTAGACGAGGGGACAGTAGTGATTTTATAGTTTTGACAAGTGTGTCAGAGGCCTTCGTCCCTCAGGCCCCCCAACCCACTCGCAAGGGGCATGGTGTCAGGCTTGCCCCTACGCATTATTGAAATGCACCACACGAAGTCACGTGACCTACTTCACGACGTTATGGGATCACATGCCCCCCCATCGCCGCTTTGCTCACGTACACGCTGATCGCCGCTTTCCCTATCTCACACGAATCGCCGCTCAGCAAACCTTATACATTTCGCCGGTCTGCACCGTCTCCATTATTGCCTTATTATCCTTTCTCACTTGTACTGTTTAACATGCCTTATTTCCGAGTATTCTCTTTGATTGCTTTCCCGATCTAGCTATCTTACATGTTTCAAGAATCGTATGTTACAGTTTATGGCAGTGCTTTTAAATATGTATATATACATCGAGATGTAGTGGTGGTGACCTCAGAGTATTCTCTTAGGTTTACCTCCACTACAGGTTAGTCTTCTCATGCCATACTATCTCTTAGGTTTACCTCCACTACAGACGCATCGCCTATCGGCGACCGCACATAGTGTTAGCCCTAACACATGGCCCCTTGAACCCTACTGTGACTGTTGTGTGGGTTCGAGTCCAGTATGAAACAAATTTTTTTTACCCCCTTCAGACCAAAATTTCCTCGCGGCTTCAGAAAGGCGCAAGCATATGCAGTAAGATGGTGTAATTCATTTCGTTTCAATGTGCCTGCTGAGGGAGGTGTGAACGCTCAAAAGTGCGTTTTATGACTCATGCCAAGAACGGATGGCTTTTAGAGGTAAGGATTCCGACGGCAAGCAGGCGCTCACAGCTAGAACTGGACACCTTGGCCTGAGTTAGGGATAGGGATAGGGCAAGGGGCAAGGAGGGAAGGGTTGCAAGGGCGAGACCAGGTGGTTGCGACCCGCACTCAGTTTGTTTGTCAGAAGTAAATTCCTCCACTGCTTGGTCCACTCTTACAGGCAGCAGGGTAATCCTGACGCTGGCAGTCTGCCTGGCTCGGTACCGCTCAACTCACTTTACCCCCTGCGACGAGGCGAAACCTGAGGGTAGACCTAGCATAACTAGATCTCGCCACCACGAAGACGCGTAGCTGAAAGCTCGACGGACTGCAGCGCTCCCGACACCGCAATGACTTCTGACCCTCTTCTTTAGACGGCTCGGGTACTCGGGCTTATGTAGTCCTCGAACCCTTCCTGTTTGGCGAGCAGATCCTGTCATTTGGTAACAGGCAGTGCGGTTTGTCGCAATGGTGGCTAGCGCCCCAGTCGGGGAGGAACCCCATTGTGGAGTAGGGGACTTAGGTACCTTCGCTCTCTCTGCAGTCTTAAGCTGGAGCCGTTCGAAGCTACTCTGACACGTCGGCGTCCTAACTCTACTAGACGCCAAACTCACCTGAAAGAGGGGGGTATGTGAGGTAGCAGGAATATAGGTGCAAGCGCTAGCGCTAGCAGGTGGTAAGGTATAGGAGGGAGGACCTTTATAGCGTACAGTAGAAGTAGCAGTGACGATAGGAGGAGTAGCTGGTGAGGACAGGCGTGCGGTTGCTGGAGTTAGTAGAAGTAGCAGCAGGGAGGTTTGTGGTAGTATGAGTTATGGTGTAAGTGTTCGTGGCAGCAGGAGTTTGAAAAGCGTACTCCAGGGAGTTACGGTCGTCGTTCTCGCTGCAGCTGTCGTGGTGCATTCGGTCGGGTCTTATTGTAGTAGACCACGCGTACGCCCTAGAGCCCAACACCGCATACCAGTAACCGCATTCCCTCTCGCGGTCTGCTCCAGTGTACTACTACTCTCTGCAAGCGTGGGTTTCGAACCAGAAAACGCGCTTTCTAGGTCAACTACCGCAACCTGTCTCCCTTCTGTCGTGTCATCGCTCGGTACTGCTGTCGCTGGAACTTTCCCGTAGTCGGCTACTTGGTTAGGTTGTTATTTAGAATGGCGTCACTGGCGCTACTTCTCGCCGAATATTTGGTTCAGCCAAACACACTTGTCGCACTCCGGTTCCATCTATTTCTATTTCAAGAGACTTTCGACGCTTTCTCACACCTTCTACATAAAGCAGCAGAAGACGCAGAACACTCTGTACAACACCATCCGTATTACAAAATCGCACTATGGTGTCTTCTCATCACTATGCTATGGACCTTCTTCACACTCTTGGACTTCGTTCTTTGGCCGTCTTTGCCCTTTTTGACTGGCGACTGTAACTCGCGTAACGATTTCTTCATCGACCATATTCGCTACTCCTTGTGGTTTGTACAAAGGCACAGACCGGTAAGCGGGTTAGACGTGAGAATGCAATCGCTGGTGTTGAAATTCGGCTCTTTCCTATGGAACTTACGAACTCGTAGTTTGATGTAGGATTAGGTTTGTGTCGAGGTTCCTTGTACCTATACCTCTTGTGCTCGTTCTTCTGCGGCTGAGGCACTTAGTGTCTTATTTCGCTACCATGGTACCACACTTGCACGAAGTCTCAAGACCCTACAACAGTCAGTATCTCTGGCTCCATGCTTATTCTCTCTTGAGTGAGCTTGTACTGCTACCGATGGCGTAGTAACTCGTCTCTGAGCGGTTTATACTGCCTTATCTCAAAGCCAAGATGGAAGTCTCGTAACTTCTAACGATTGCTTTCTCTACAATCATATACTAAAGACCGCAAATTCGTCAACTTGTGCCAATCTCTTATCTTTCCGTTAAAGTAATCCCGTTTTCTATTGGAGCCCAGTACCAGCGTTTTCGACACAAGTTGATCTGACTTGGTCAATAAAAGTAACACTGGGCGGTCTTTGAAACGGCCATAACGTCGTTTAGTTGATGGTGGTCAGGATTACAAACGACGGGGACGCGGCCTAACCTATCGTCCCGATCAGTACCATACGATATTTAGGAGTAGACGGAAGCTTGTCGGAAGACAGCACCGCATCCGAAACGGAAACACGTTTACCATTGTGCAAGTACGGTGGGGAAGGCAAGATAAACCTGCGGATGTCTTTTGTCACGAGGTACGAAGAGGTACCTTCGCTCCGTCCCTTATGTTGAGAGGTTACAGTTGACAGTTGTCTGAGTTGTTATTGATCTGAGGAAAGTGCCTACGATTAGACTAGACCTACTGGGAGGATTAACCTCAAGAGGTACGTCTTACTTCTCTTGTTTCAGTCTGTTCACTTACTCCGTCCTCGTATAGGAGGCTCATAGAGAAGGAACCGACTCTATGGAAGAGGAAGACAGTCTTTTACCTCCGTGTTGGTCCTGCTAGTGAGGAGGAAAGTGACGCACGAAAGCTTCGGTATGTGGGAAGGTCTTTGGGTTCGGAGACGAGGAGAGAGAGGAGTCTTATCTGTGCGTGGTTCTTGTCACTGGCCTAGGCAACGTGAGTTTCTTGAAGGTTTTTAGTTTGTGAGCTACTATGGGCCGACCTCAGGAAGCTTAGGGTCAACTCTGGTCTCCTTTTGCTGTTCTGGCTACTGGTAGCGTCTCTACTTTCAGGGGATAGGGTCGGTTGTTCCAATTGCTGACGTGACACTCATTCCTTCCTCCATACCTCCCTGTATGCTGCTTACGCTTCGGGTTATACTGAGGTTTCGAGGCCTTTTTCACAGAAACAAAGTTCAGCATGGGCGACCTATTCTACTACCCGCCCTCTTCCTGCAAGTAGTACTAACACACAAACTTTCTTTGGTACCTGACCTCGGTACAGGGGCCTGACTGAGAGTCGTGCTCTGGATGCTGGTACGGGTACTCCTCCCGCTACTACCAAAGCACCTGCCACGCATACGCAGCCTGCGCCTCTCACATACTTCAGGTCTTCCTCTCCTACTCATTTTCCTCCTGCTCCTCGTCCCGATCCAAGGGTAAAAGTGATACTGAAAACCGTTGTTTCTTTCTTTCTTTATGCGTGGCGCACTACTGGTATTGAGAAGTCAGAGCCGCAGGTAACCGCCCTCCCAACCCAACAGTTGAAGGAGAAGACCTAACCCATCTAGCGCCAGGTATGAAGACTGGCACCCGACCACGTTTCAGCATAGCAGGCAATTCTTAGGTCACAATTAAATCACTAAATCCCCTCGACACATCGCTTTTTTCTCCCTCGTCCAATACCGACACTGACCAAACCACCTCCACAACTTTTCCCACAACAGGAATAAACGCAGAACAAACAACCTGACCTTAGGCGAGGTTGCAAGAGTGTTAGAAGCCTTGAAGAAGGTTAAATGCTCCGCTATATTTATAAATAATAATAGCAGTACATCTCGCGGTTCAATAACTGCTTAAGAAGTGTGAAGATAGAAAGAATGAGCCAGCTCGTAACAGTCGTATAAATGCACAGATCTGACTTATACAAATAAAGAAAGTTGTCCAGCAAGTTAGGGAGGTTCGCTCTGGGGCTGGTTGAAGTAGGTCTCCCAAGAGCTTCTTTAAATAGTAGTATCGTAATGTAATATCACACGTCGTTTTCGTAATAAAACGTAATTATTACTAATTGTAATATTACGTTACACGAGTCGCGACCAAAGACGGGGGCATATTATTTGCTCTAACATGAATCGGACATTATAATTAGAAGGGTCAGGAGAGACGCCAAGCAGAAGAGGCTCGCAAGGAAACGGTCGGAAAAGAAAGGAAAGGACGCAACACCTCGTCATTGACCTCAGAGCTTGGTGAGCGCACCCTTAACAAGGGACGCCGAACGAATGTGACCGGAAGGTAGAGGATAGAAGGAAGAGTAGGGATAAGTTTGTAAGGGGTAACTGCACATAGACGGTTTGAACTAAATGGACTCAGGTGGCTGCGATGTTAACTTCCAACGTTGTTACCGTGAGTGGTTTCACCAGGTGCAAAGGACTGAGTAAATGCTCTATTATAGCAGACTTAGGCTGTTAGGGTCTTTGCTTTGGCTTTTTGCTGCTGCAGACTTACACACTGACTCTAGGACTCAGCTCAGATGATCATGCAGGTGACTTGTCCCTCCGCCTAACAAACGTAGGATCCGAATATCTATGCGTCCTTCTGTCGAGTAGAGGGCAAGTTATACAGCTCTTCGGTTTAAAACGCTGAGATCGCCATAGAAGTTCTATGGGCGAAGAGAGAAGGCTTCTAACAGGGACCTTTCCTACGGTATAGTGGGGTTTCGGTCAGTACGGCATTTAGGAAGGTATGTGGCGATAAGCTCTTGGGCTGTACCGAAAGCGGAATGTGTTGTCAACAAGCTAAAGAACCTGACAGGTTGGTGTTGCCTACTATAGGACCAAGGGCCTCGGCAGCTGTCGGACCGGTGCTTCAAATACTACGTGTGCTCTGCGCGCGTACTCCTATCTTAGGTCAAGACCCTACTTTAGAACCCGACGGTATCGCCAGCTCACAAACGGCCAAGACTCCCTGGAAAAGTGGTGTAAGCTTTGAGTACGACTAAGCTGAGACGATGAGGATTTCGTCTCCTTAGAAGTACCCAACGTACACCTAGTCTCGTAGAGCAGCCTTCTGTTCTGTGACTACTGCCAACTGGTCTATTCGGGGTCGCCCACCGCTGTTCATATAGTCTCGCTTATGAGGTTGTCATAAACTAAAATTGTTCCCCAGAGTGCCTCCCGTCAGCTAACAACTATTCCACACGTTAAACCGTTATACTCATCGACAAGAATCCAGCGAATGGGAAGAAAATCAAGAGGCGGCGCAAACGACCATACCTGTAGTCCAGACCTAAGTAGGTCTTGGACAGTTACCGGTCGGAGAGGCTCTTTTCGGAGACACGTTCCCTTCTGGACGAACTGAAAAAGGCTAGGCAACCGAGATTTGAGCCTCATGATGTAAGGTAGGTACAACTCCTACGATAACCAAGTCAGTTGACCAGAGGTTGTAGAGTTCGTTCTGCAATGCAAATGGAGGTGATGGTAGGTCGCTTCTCGGAGTGCAGGTAGACTTAATACTTAAGCTAAAGTTGCTGCCGCCTCGTACCCACAAGGCCCCTGTAGAAGGTCCGTGTAGGCGCAGTCAGTAACGTTTCTGCAAACTACTTTCGGAGTTTGTTTGGTACGAGGTACTTCATAGCCAGATAGCGGCGGAGTGAGCCATACCAGACAGGAAACAAGGACTTCGTATACCGCGGACCGTTGACCCTTTTTCGATAGGCTACATGAAAGACGAGGAACTTCTACACCCCTACCTCCACCTCTTAAACAGGTTCGACGGACTCTCACTGTTCACTCAATGTAGGTACGAAACCGAGCATATTACTGTATGCTACACTATCCTACATTGAGACCCTTTTGCATCAGTGTAACGTAGCGCACCCGAAGAACGTGGCGCTGTATATAGGCACGTTGTAGAAGTCTTCTAGTCTACCAAGAGGGCGGTAGTAGCTGAAAGTACGGCGACTGTATCTTGTACAGACACGACCTGACCTGCGCACGGTTCTCGAAGTCTTAAACTTATCCGTCGACGTAGGAAACCTCCTGAGCGATGCTTCGCTTAGTGAGCGAGCAACCGGGGTTCAGGTTTCGAAACGGCGAACTAGTACAAGGTGAAGTAAGAGA
>MU271352.1:32600-80283 GCA_021432655.1 Atractiella rhizophila
GCGCAAGCACCTGCGTTGCGCGTCATATTGCACAGCCGCTAAACGTACAAGAAGCGGCCAGACAGAAGGAACACCCTATCACACAACAGCTCGCTTGTTTCTACCCTTTGTTTTCCTATTTTCGTTTTTATCTTGTGGTATTTGTAGTTTTGGTCTTGTCCCGCACTCTACTTTCCCCCGCAACACATGGAGCGTTAACTCCCTAAAACCCTAAACTGGCCACAACAAAACCACGTTATTCGTTGGCAAAACGCTTGACCCCACTCACTGAGTGGTTGTTTGACCAGCGGCTAGACAGGCAACTCCTTGTCTGGCCGCGGAGCGAATCTGGATACAAGTTGTCACACTGATCCCTAAGTGGGTCGCTCCGCAGATCTCCTCATCCTGGAGAATTTCACTCCCCCTCCCCTGGAGCGCTAACTCCCTCTTAAAAAACATTTACGCTGTAACCACTACCACGTTCTTGTGTTAACTCGTTAGCAGAAAACTGCTCCGCTGCTTACCTGAGTGGTTGCTGGTTCAGCGGCTAAACAGGCAACTCCTTGTTCAGCCGCGGAACGGAACTGGATTCATAGTTTCTGATCCTAAAGTGGGCCGTTCCGTATATCCCCACAACCTGGGGAATTTCACTCCTTCTGGGAAGTCGCGCAAAAGCAGCTTCCAATGCCTTTGCGCGTAAACCCGCTAAAAACCGCCTCAAGCCATACCTTAGCCCTGCTTGACGCTCTCCCACACGTCACACTATCAGAAAATACCGTAGGACACTCAAAAGATCTAGATACTACAACTAGGTGAGCAGGAGTCTACCACTTATGGGAAACATAGCTTGCGCTATAAACTTTTGAGATAAAGCCCATGGCTTGGTAAAGGGTAGTTGTTAAAAAAGATGAAGGGTAAGGAGTTAAGGTAAGTGGTTAAGGCCTCCACCAAACCCGTTGACCTGAGACGGTCCCTACAGCAGAAGCAACTGAAAAGCATAATCCGGGTGTACCTTGTGACCTACATAGAAGGTACTCCTACCGTTGAGCTCAAATTCCAACTCCCCTGGGTTTTGAACGTTTTGCGCTTTTCCCGGTACGGTAAACAGCAGGTTGAAAAACTGTCCAGAGCAACTAAACTACAAAAAGCGCGAGTTGGTCTGCTTTAGCGGCTATACTATAAGCCCGCGGCCACACGCAAAAGACAGTATTACAAAACGGTACTCTAGACGACGAACGAGCTCACGGCGAACACGAAGGGCCAGCCGCTGAACGTAGAAAAGCTGCTTAACGCGGTGGGCGCCCTTACAGGAGCAGCCTCTACCCAAGTTTCCGGTACGCACCTATGGCCCAGGCCTATTTGGTTGCGAGCTCCATAATAAGCTTGGGTAGCTAGTGGGAGGAACGCCTGAGGGTCCTCCCCTAGACAGGGGAGTGTGAGTCCTGCATCACTCACTTTGCCATTGATCTCCCCACTCACCACAATGCCTTATGCCACCACGACACGATTTACACTTGTCGCCGCCTGGCAAATTCGCCGCTAATACGGAGTCACAAAACATACATTTCAAAGTTCAAAATCGCCGCTCCGAATAGACTCCTCACTATCACTACTACTCGAAGCGGAATCAGAATACACATCGAAATTGGAATTGTCATAGGCCTAGCCCCATCCTCCGCAGCACGTTCATCCTGCCTCCTTTTAAACAATTCCATTTGCAACTCGGCGGCCTTAAGAGCATCCGCCGCCGCTTGCGCATTTAACCTGGCGGCCTCGAGCATTGTTTGTGCAAAATCCATGCTGAACGCTTCGGAGTACAAACGGGCGGCGCTCAGCATAGAATGCGAAGGAGAGTCCTCGTCGGCGTCCGACACATTCTCATAATTGCTCTCAGCGAAAGCTGACGGACGCTTTCTCCCGTCGCCGACGCGTTTGGGGTGGAAGGTAGTCGACATCACGACCAGCATAGAGAGTTCCCGCAAATAACCCAAAGGCAAGACCTCACACCTCTTTCGAGAACTGTGACATCGCGAACAAACCCGACCGAACGCGGTTGCAACATGCCCAGCGGAGAAGTCACACACTTGAGACTCATTGTCAGCCTTAGCCTTCTTTTTCGCCGCTTTGACCGGCGCCGCTCGAATTTTCCCAGTACAATTACTGCATCGCTGCGTTCCGATGCTCGCTAACGTGGGGAGGATGCGCGGGTTCGCCCGAGGAGTCATGATAACCAATTCGAGCTCCAATTCACCCAGATTGATGTTCGCCGCAGCATGAGAATAGGCCTCGCGAGTACCTGGCCAGAAGTAGCGATATTTCGCCGCATCCAATTCCTTGTCGCCGATTCGCACTTTTCCGTCGCGCACTACAAATTCGGCGACCGGCGCACTGGCGAACGGATTTCGATCCCCCAACGCTGCAGGCAGAACAAAGGTTGTCGCAGTAACCAGATGGTCAGATAGGGTCCTCACAACCCCGACCTCAGGTCCTTTCAACGCCGAAATCGACTTTTGCGCTCGCAAATTTTCCTCCGCCACTCGTCGCTTATTTTCAAGCGCTACCCATTTGCGTTCCTCTTCTTCCTTTGCCAAGCGTTTTTCGTGTCAGACAAGAAAAGCTCTCGTTCTTTCCTTTGCAAAACAGGGTCGCCATTCGCCAACTCGGACGGCTGAAAACCGAGTTTCACCGCTTCCTCCTCGACGAGCGCCGCTTGTTCGGCCCAAAGACGAAGTTCATCACGCAATGCCTGCAGACCTTCCACAGGCATATGCAGAGGAAATGACAAAACCCGTCCATCACCGAAACCTTTGGCAGCCTCATAAGCCATTCGCACCTTCCCATCGCCGACGGGTTACCACACAAAATATACGAGACAAGAAAACTCACCTCTGCCTGCACCTCATCACAAAATTTGACATACAGAGGGTAGCACCTTTTCCCCCACTCCAGCACATCGGCGAAATGCCCAAAGTTCACCTCCTTCGCTTTCTCCACGTCCCAGAAAATGGTGCTCTCCTTCCTATCCTTGTTCGCCAGAACGAAGTCGAAGAGTTGCGCATCGGTCGACATTTTTGCAAGAGTAGACGGAGGGTGATGGTGGTAGAACTGGAAAATTTTTCGCCCAAGCTAGCCGCAAACCTTAACTTTAAAATTCCGTGACTCACGTACACGAGTCAGAAATTTGGGGGGTGTTGTCAGGCTTGCCCCTACGCATTACCGAAATGCACCATCTGAAGTCACGTGACCTACTTTACCATGCCATAGGACCACACGCCTGCCCATCGCCGCTTTGCTCACGTTCTCGCTGATCGCCGCCTTCCCCTGTCTCACACTAATCGCCGCTCAGCAAACCTTAACCATTTCGCCGGTCTGCACCGTCTCCATTATTGCTTTATTGTCCTTTCTCACTTGTACTGCTCAGTATGTCTTATTTCCGAGTTTCCTTTTATTGCTTTCCTGATCTAGCTATCTTACATGTTTCAAGAAACTTATGATACAGTTTATGGCAGTGCTCTTACATATGGATATATACATCGAGATGTAGTGGTGGTGACCTCAGAGTATCCTCTTAGGTTTACCTCCACTACAGGTTAGTCTCCTCATGCCATACTATTCTCTTAGGTTTACCTCCACTACAGACGCATCGCCTATCGGCGACCGCACATAGTGTCAGCCCTAACACTTGCCATCTGACTTGATTTGTGACAAACGGCGCTTGTTGTGAAATTCGACACATTGACTTCAAGCAAAAATCGTCCTGTCAGTTCAGCATGTCCCAAAACTTGGCACCAAAATCATGAGCTGTTTTAAAGCGGCGAACGAACGTTGCTGATCTACCTCCCAGACTCAGGAAGCCTTGTTGTTTGTTAGTTCATATAAAGGTCATGCGGAATCTGTCGCAAAGTGGTGGTAGAAATTAGTGAAACCGAGGAACATTCGGACTTCCTTCTTGTTTTTCAGTTCCGGCCAGTCCATCACTCCTGCGTCTTTTAGTGGTTCAATCCCTCTGCTGGAAATGATCAAACCTGGATACTCCACCTCATCTTGACACCAAACGTATTTCTGCAAATTTACGTAAAGCCCATTTTCACACAAAATTTGACAAACTTTTCGAACATGTTCCCAGTGTTCTTCTTCAGTCTCCGTCCTAATCAGGATATCGTAGATGTCTATGAAGATGAACGCAGCGGCAATTCGGCGATCATCATGCAGAAAATAGAGTTCAGGAAAGCCTGAACAGTCGCCAATGAGTTGCAGAGTCCAAAATACATCACTAACGGTTCGAAAAGTCCGTGATTAGTGCGAAATGCCGCTTTGTGCTTGTCTCCCTCTTTGATGTGAATGTTGTTGAAACCTTTTCTCAGGTCGATCTTGCTGAAGAATTTCTTACCAGAGACCATGGAGCAGAGGTCAGCTTGGATGGGGAGTGGAGTTTTGTCTTTGACAGTGGCTTCATTCAACTTACCATAGTCGAAAAGGGGACGAAGTTCAGGTGTCCTTTCTGTGCTTAAAAAAGACGGAACCTCCTGTTAGGGCAAACACTATGTGCGGTCGCCGACGGGCGATGCGTCTGTAGTGGAGGTTAACCTAAGTGAATAGTATGGCATGAGAAGACTAACCTGTAGTGGAGGTAAACCTAAGAGAATACTCTGCCACCACTACATCTCGATGTATATATACATATGTAAAGGCACTGCCATAAACTGTAACACACGTTTCTTGAAACACGTAAGATAGCTAGATCGGGAAAGCAATAAAGGGAATACTCGGAAATAAGATGTACTGGGTAGTACTAGTGAGAAAGGACAATAAGGCGAACATGGAGACGGCACAGACCGGCGAAATGTATAAGGTTTGTTGAGCGGCGATCGTGTGAGAAAGGGGAAAGCGGTGAACAGCACGGGCATGAGCAGAGCGGCGATGGGTAGGTACGTGATGCCATGACGTGGTAAAGTAGGTCACGTGACTTCAGATGGTGGATTTCGGTAATGCGTAGGGGCAAGCCTGATAGAGCGCCGCTTGTTCGTCTCTTTTCAAGGGGTAGACAGGAACAGCCTATGGTTGAGCTTCTGGTTTGAGGTTGATGGCATGGTCCCAAGGTCATCAAGGAGGAAGCGAGGTTTTGAATTTTTCGTCGTCGAAAATGTCTGCAAAATCGGCGATTTGCGTCGGTATTTCGACAACGCTCTTTGGTGTCATTGCCGCTACGTCTTTCACCAGTTTCTGCAATTTTGTCATGGCAGCACGTATTGAGGCAGAGGACGATGGAAGTTGGTCACGTGTGGTAGACACATCGACCGTGTTGCAACTGGTGGGGCAACGAGAGAACTCAACTTTCCCTGACACCCAGTTAATCTCTGGGTTGTGGTGTCTTAGCCAGTCATGACCCAGAATCATGTCGACTGTCCCCAACTCTGCCACCGCGAATTGCCAAACTTCATGATGAGCGGCGATCGAAATGGGTAAATAAGCGACAGAATGGATGGAACCTCCCTGATTGAGGGATCCGTCGATATTGTAAACAGGCACTGGGGAAGGGAGTTGAGTGATGGGTAGGTTGTATTCAGAAACGAGTTTTGGAGAAATAAAGGAAGTGGTTGCCCCGCTGTCGACGAGCGCCGATGTGGCACGTCGGCAATGGGAGTGTGGGTGATGGAAAGCGGTTCTGAGTTTCGTTTTTGAACTGACTAGGGATGCTGTTGTCAAACGTAAATGGACTTTGTCGTACATTTTTGCGACATCTGCGCATCTTTGTCTCCAAGATGGAAAACACAATTTTGGAAATGGGGAGTCTTGTTCGGGAGAAGGGAAATCTGCGCAAAGCGGCGCTTTGTTGGAAGTGATTTTTAGATGACGAAAATGAATTGCAAGTCGGCGACGGGACACTCCTTTCACCCATGGCCGTCTCAAAAATCCTCCTCCAGATCCGATGATTGAGCGACACTTGTTTTCGGCGACCGGTCGGCGATTTGCGCAGATTGTCGTTCTTGTTCTACGAGACGAGTGTCGAAATATTCTCCTTGTGCATGAAGGTATTGCTCTTTGCTCATGGACATCTTGCATTCCTTCTCTCTGTGTCCGATCTTTTGGCATCTTCGACAACGAGGCGGTCTGAACTTCGTTGCCTCCACCTCCATATCGTTGGGGTCTTTAGCTTCATGAGGTTGCGAAGCGGCGATGGGCGACAAAGTGGCGCTCGGTCAGTACAGAGGCAGTCCGCTGTTGTCTTTCTGTTTCGTCGATTTTGAGTGATCTTTCTTTGCTGAAAGTGTATTTTGGGTTCCACGCGTCGCCAATGAGATGCCCCGAAAGAAGCTGGAATACGCGAATTCTTCTGTGTCGATTCGCCGCGTTTTTTCCTTCCACTCTTCAAGGGACTTGCGGAAATCACCTTGTATCACTTTAAGGTACAAAGCAGGATTAAGGCCCGTTTGAAGAAAAATGTGAGCACCTCATCATCAAAGTCTGCCTGATTTGCCAACTCTTCAAACTTGATGATGTAGGACTCCAGGTTGCCCTTCTGTTGCAGGAAGACAGTTTCGTCTGCGCAATAAGTTTGTGGTCAGTTTTGCAAAAATGCGATCTGAACTCCGACAAAAATTGCTCCCCCGAAATCTATTCCTCATTTTCGACAAGTCAGCGCAGTATCCCAGCGGCGAATTTTTCAGCATCTCATTCTTTCATATACAATAGAGTAAATAAGATTTTCGACTTTTCTGAAGCGAACTGTCCTGGGATGGCAGACGTGTAGACGTAAATTTCACGGAGAAAGGTCGGCACTGAGCTAGGTACTCCTTTGAAGATAGAGGGTGTGGCAAGTCTGATTCCAGCATCAGGCAAAACTTGTGCATTTTGAGGTATAGAGGGAGGAGAGTAAGTTTGGGGTATTGGGTCTGTTCATGATAAAAAGGGGGAGGTGGTTCCACTGTCTCTAGGAAGAGGCAGTCTGGAGTCCAGTAATTGTAAAATTCGGTCGTTTGTGTTCTGGACGTCGGACCTCAGTTGCGCAATTTCGTGCGCATTGTGGGAGGTTTGTGCGTTTTGTTGGTTGAAATTTGCTATGAGGTCTTGTTCGATTTTTTTGAACTGCTTTTCGGTTGTGAGGTGTAGAGTTTGGAACATCCTTTCTAAGCGATGGATGCGTTCTTCGCTCGTCGGCAATTCGCGCGTTTCCATATCTCCCCAAACCTCCAACATTTTTAAGTTTGGTTTTGAAAATGAGAGAGAGTATTCTTCTATTAGGGCTGGCACTATGTGCAGTCGCCGACGGGCGATGCGTCTGTAGTGGAGATAAACCTAAGAGCATGATATGACATGAAGACGAACCTGTAGTGGAGATAAACCTAAGAGAATACTCTAAGGTCACCTCCACTACTCTTCGATCTATATATACAAGCAGAATAGCACTGCCACAGAAGCGTAGAGGAGAGCAGATGAAACATGTAAGAGAACTAAAAGGGGGAAGTGACAGTGGGATTACGTGGAGTAAATAAGAGGAGAATCGATACAAATGAGCTAAGTGGTGATGCAGGTGCAAATGGGCGAACGGGCAACTGGGCGCCGATTTGCACTGTGTGCAAATAGGCGACAGGAGACGCAGAGTGGCGACAGGCGCCGATTCGCAGGGAACACAAATGGGCGATAGGAGACGTAATCCGGCGAACGGGCGCCGATTTGCATAAGATGCAAACCTGACACAAGTGTAGTTGTGACGTCCTGGTTCTCTGACTATGCTGCGACATGGCAAGAGGAATCTGGCCTCGAATTCGCCCAGTATGACGGTGCTCAAGTCCTTTCTATCAATGGCAAAGACCCTTGGGCAGTTGTTGATGAATATGCTGGAGTTTCTGGATCCTATTAAGGGTTAAGTTCTCAACAAAACAGCTTCTTTGCGGTTTATACGAAGTCTGCATTGGAATATGGTGTCTGTCTTGCCCCATCTTCCTACCCACCATTGATGATTGATTTGCGATCCAGGATATAGAGTCGGGGAGTGCGCGGGGTGGTGGAACCCACCACCGTCAGACACGGTTGAGCTCACAGTATCAGTAAACGGAGCAGAAGAAACCATCACCGTCCACTACGTTTCACAGATTGCTTCCGATACTGTCGCATTCACAGATTTCTGCTATGTATTGGACCACAACTGTCTCGCCAAGTCGACTACAATGGGGAACGGTCTTCTGCGACTTGCACCACCGCCGCTCCGAGCGTCCAGGGTAGTTCTCCCAATGCGACGGACAACACTGTGAACGAAAACGTAATGTTCTCCCTTCTCTTCTGAAGGAGGACGTTGATTGCCAAACTTGTTTGGACGGCGAAATCCCCCCGGCGGTTTGCGCGTCTTATCCCGCAAGAAGACGTTCATGCTCAGATCAATCACGCAGTTAACAAAATTGGCAGGTATCGATATTACCCTACCTGATCGTTTTGCACCTACCACCCCTGTAATCAGAGGATCCGATGGTCCCGTATTATGCTAACCCTTTATGGTGCGGAGGATCTGCAAAATTCTTCCACTATGACACCGACTCCCTTCATTTCCGAGCATCTAGCTGATCTGGACGCAGAGACGACCTTTTTTCTTGTCACGGCGATATTTGCTTTAACTATGTCACGCAAACCCAACCCCAGACTTCGCTCCATGGGACATGAGCAATATCATCCTTTTGGTAAATGGACGTTGCGCCAGGACATGCGCACTCTTCACGACTGCGATAAGAAAGCACGGTGTACGTACTCTCGTCGCAGGAGGGAAAGCCGGTCAGCCTCAACAGTATTGTGGAACTGTGGGAGGGGCATCCACGAGCCACAAGGTCATCAACCATATATTGAAGGCTACAGGATTAAAGAATAATTTGGCTGCGCCGCCACATTTTATCTCTGATAGCTATCAAGGCGCCGTTCTCCAGTTGGCTTTGGAGTGGGAGGGTGCGAAAGTGGAGGAATGGATTGATCACGAGACTGATCTCACCATGGATCTGACTTTGGAAATGTACGCCATCCCTTTTAGTTGTAGGAGTTAATGCTGATAATGGCGATAGCGTCAATAAGTCTGAGAGCATCCGGAAAGCGGTTGCTAAACAGGTTTGGAACCTCGATGTTGCATGATATCGTTTAGTGCTCGCTCTCCGAATCCTTGATGGCATGCTAACTCTTTACCTGTTCTACTGATGCATGGAAATGATTTTTGAATACTACTAACGTTTCACATGCACACTGAGCCTTCCACTGAGGATTTCCCTTTGACCTCTGACAAACACGACAAGTAAAAGTTGAGAGGTTTGAGCTTCCAGATGAGTCTAAGCAAGCTCAGAACGCAGCATGAGGGACTGAAATTTGGGTCTTGTTGAAGTTGGAGGCATTTCCTCAACTCTGGGATTGCCAACGGCGAGTTAACTAGTCAAAACTCTGCGGCCCTGAGTTTCCAGTCACAGTTGTCTTCTGTCTCCTCGAACATTCGGTTCTAATGGAAGAGAAACCTCTATGCGGCTCGATAGGTGTTGATATCATGTAGACATGAGTGCATATGCCCAGGAAGCTGGAGGGGTGAAGCATAACCCTTTACTAGCTTTACAACATTTAGGAACAGTTTTCATACACTACTGATGGGATCTACCCAGTACTATGGCCACTGCCATGTCACGCGTCTCTACGCCGTCCGTCTCCAGTTTCTGTTAACGTTCCAGCTCATTTCCTTCAAAGTCCTTAACAAAGGTCATCAGGAAAGATCGGACGGCATCCTCGTCCTGGGGGGACAGTAGCGTATTTGGGTCCGTGTAGCCAAGCCGTTGTGATGGTTGCGCTGGCTGTGAGAAGGACGGGGACGGATCGGAGACGTGGAAGGCAGAGGGGAAATCCCGCATAATGGACTGCAACGATTCATCATCATCTCCCACTTCCGCTTCACCGTCGCCTGCACGTTTGCGGTCACCTAATATTCTCTCCGCCGATGGACTCGCATTTTGACGCGTGGAGGAAGGACTTGCACGGCGGGTGGACGAAGCGGAGGACGTCGTTGTGGGAGAAACCTTCCTAATTGCTTCCGTACCGTGACGTTGACTACTGGACGCTTGGGTGTCGGAATACATCGATGTTTGAGATTGAGGGTATGTGCAATTGATCTCCTCGATAGCCACCCTCCTGGTTCTGGCCAACGTCACGCATCTTGAGCAAGCCTTCCAGTTACCCGCATCAGCATTTGTCCTGTCAAAGAGTGGAAAAGGGAGATCACTTACCGGCCTTCCCGCGTCGCACTTCACCCTTCGAGCTTTACAATTGTTGCATGCCGTGTTCCTCTTCAATGTGTCCGGATTCGGACGGCGTTGCAAAGGAAACTTAGATGGCGGGGGTGTGAACGTTGAGAGGCTTTTCGGGTTCTGTCCACTCATAGCGGGACAATGAACGGGGGAGTTGGAAGCGAACCCGAGCATAGCAGGCGAAGAGAGGTATTGGATGGTCGGAAGGAGATGTAGGCGAGGAGTCCCTTTTATGCACGGTGGAGCAACGGTACCCAACACTGGTCCACCAAAATCACTCACCCGTCTACCGTCTATCGCCAAAATCTCGCCGGACTCCAATCTTCAAACGCAACAGAACCAGGACATAGCATGAACGGAGACGAGAGGAGAGACAGTACCCAACCTTTAATGCTGTCTGCCTACGCCGACGTGGCTAGACGGAGTGCAGGACTTAGACATCAACATCCGCTTCACACGGCTCTTTATGAATGAGGAGAGAGGAGGGAGGCGCGATGACAAATACCTTAACTACCTCATCTCCTACTCACGGCTGAGGATGGAGCGACGGGCAAGTACAAAGTACACAGTGCAGTAAACTCCGGCTCCACTGCCTGAAGAGTGGTGAGCGGTGATGGTGGTGTTTCTCCAACTGGTGCAAAATGGTTCATATTCTTGCGTATGCGAATGAGGAGAGGACGAGGACCGAAGAAGGTAAGTTCCCTGTCTTGGATACCACATAATAACCTCAGAAAAACATCACAAGCAATTGATATCAAATATTCGGCCATGCTTCTTCTTTACCATCATACAGAAATCCAGATAGGAAAACTTGTCCACAATTACTGTCAAATGTCCATCTCCAATACTCCATGAAGAGAAGAAGATAGCATCCATGCAACTCGTAGTATCTCCAATCACCCTCGTAGTATCAAGATTAGTTCGAGCAAAGCTCCCATCAATCGCGGAGAGCGCTGACATCCCGCTATCCTTCTTTCTGTGAGCCCGGGGCATTGGGCCGCTCTTTGGAAATCTGGACGTCGTCATTTCGGCGGTCTGGACACAAGGACTTGATCCGGATCGAGAAAATAGATAATTCTGTCCGAAACAAGCTGACAAACTCATAAAACAATGCGCCAGAACGCCTCGTTTCGGACGTGTCACTTTTCCGGGGGAAGCCATTGTCTGCGATTGCAAACAGAAGGAAGGAGGACACGTCCCGACAGGAATGACGACACCATCCCTGGAGGTACAATACCTGGCTTCGTTGAGGTAGTCACAGACTAAGCTACTGTGTGGCTGGCGGTTGATTTCGTTGATCCATAGAATCTGCTATAGAGCAATGTCATTTGCCTAACAGTCGTTGACTCCATACCATCCAGAGCATGATGAAATACATGGTTCGCGATTCATCACACCGCCTCTTTCAATTGCTTCTGTGACAGCAACGCACCGCGGCAGCCCCAACATACTCGCAATCCAGCCCTAAAAAACAGCAGCCTCGATCCAGAGATCGTATTGTACTCGTCGTTTTTGCCACTGTTTCACAGACCGACACAAATAACGAAACGACCACCTTCTCGCAGCATCACCTAGGTTCCCGTTCATTATCGCATACCATCCCATAACTGGCTAATCCATCCAAAGACGACACAACTCTCGAAAAATGACTCCAAGTCCCTCCCCAAGTCCTCCTTCCATCGCGTCCACCAGCGCATCCTCGCTCTCCGCCAGCCCTTCCGCCTCCTTGAATTCTCTCAAGAGCAACAACTACACGCCTCCGCTCTCAAACGACGACGAGCAAGAGTTCAGCCCGCCTTCTGATCAGTCAGGATCGGGGAATGTGGAGGGTGTCGGTGGCATCGGTGGTGGTGGAAGAGGAAGTTGGGTCGAGGGAGCGAAGGGATTGGAGAGGGGTGGGACTGTTAAGGGTCATGGAAATAATGGTACATTCTCATCTATTTCATTTTCAAAAGGGTGGAGGTTACGTAGACTTCTACTTTGGGTGGTGTTGACGGACGGGTCTTGATTGGAAGGACGGTCTTGATTTTAGCTTCATGGCAGTATTGCCTGAACTGTCTTATGAATGAGCCTTGTCCGTTGATTCAAGCTTCAAGTCTGCGAACACGCGTGGAAATCATTCTAGCGTACTCTCAGAGAGGAGCAGCATCGTTTTCCCCGCCTTTGAGATGACATCGATGCAGCTTTGCGGAGTGACCATTCTATTCCTTTGTTTTACACTTCTTTCATGCTTCCGTCCATTTTTTCGTGAGTCCTTTCAGAGAGAGACAAAGGAACCCGAGAAGGTTCGCCTTTTTCCCATTGGAGCAAGGTCGACATGTTTGTGCTGTCCTCTTGCTCCATGGTCTGGAGTGATTCTTTGTTCCCATAGTCTTTCTTTGGTTCATAGTTAACAATAAGTCGAATACTCCCACCCCTGAGTCATCGATCCCTTTCAGCGTGGACCAATCAGCTATTGTCCCTTCCTTGATAACCTTTTGCAGACGGATCCAAGAAACCGTTCCCAACTAAAGGCAGAAAAAAACCGGTGGCCCGAAACAAGCAATTGAAATTAAAGAAAGGAGCCAAAATCCTTGGAAGCCAATCAAGAAAAAGGGGGGCCGAAAAAACAAATTATCTACGTACTGTGGGTTCTCACGGTTTCTTTGGGCTTTCCATAGCCATTGATCGGAGAGCGATAAACACATGTCTCAGAGATGTGCACCTTGTTCTCGTCGGAAAGAGGATCGGTGCCCTGGTATGAGCTTGGTGATCTCTCCTCCGAAAAGCATTGTTATTTATGTAGTTCAATGCCGTTTGTCGCACTGCGCTTTAACATGATGTTTCACGCTCTTTTGTTCAATGGATCCCGAGCTTTCGGTCTTTTGTTGTTTCTCTGGGAGTGCAGAGCCTTGCAGCAGAGGTTGATTTGTAACAGGCCTCGGCTCTGTGTTCTCACTCCGTTGAGAGCCTGGGGTCTTCCTAGCGGTCCTCATTTGAAGTTTTCTGCAAATGTGTACAGAGATGGGACCGCACCAGGCCGAAACCAACGGTCTTCCTCGGACTGGGGATGTAGATTGTGGCATCTCGACAAAGGAAGCTTTTAACAATATTTGTTCGACTCTTTGGCCCACGCGTTGAACATAAAATTTCGGCGGTGGAGAGGTCAAACATATTCTACGTCAGAGCAAAGCGTAGATGATTCGACGAGCCATTCGTCTGGGTGAGTAATCACTTTGGACACCGTCTTTGTCGTAGATTGAGAATGTGCTGAATGCTCAAACACTCCATTCAGACCATTGAAGCTGCTCGGATGACGTGTTGTGTACGGAGAGGTCTCGTTCTCTCTTTCCTGGGCCACTTATCTGTGTTTGTCCATGTTGTCGGGGAGCGAATCCACTTAAGGTGTCATGAAGGGTTCCCTCTCCTGTGACTTCAGCGTCCCCCCTTAGAAACGCATCTGTTAAAATAAAGGTTCCCAGATCTTGAGGCTGATACTCCCCTGCCAGGTATCCCGCGGCAATCGTCTACCTCATACATCAACTCCAAATCTGCAGCATTATCCATAAACGAAGAAGCAGGAACATCTTCGATACATTTCAACAACTTCGAACTGCCGCCAAATCACCCATCGCTCTCCCTTCCACCGAAGAAGAAGAAACCGCGGCGTACAAGGAAGCCCAAGGTGGACCTAACAGCGTATCCACAGCAAGACCTCCTCAAACTGATGGCACAGCTACTAGAGCAGATCGCCCAAGCGAATGACAAACTTCCGCCAGTGCAGGAGCGGATGAAGAATGCAAGTTCTTCCCGAGATATCAGTGAATCGGCATCCGTTGCTTCTATAGAGTCGAGACCAATCTCAACAGAACCTCTGAGACATTATCGTCAAACAACACTCTCGCATCCGCCAACACCATCAACAGATCGACCTCCCGAACCCAAGCGTCTGTACCCATCCGATACAGTGCTTTCAGCTTCAAAGAAATCCATTGTGTCCCCTCAAGCCCATTTGTGCTTCCATGCACGCAACGTACCCTCAATCTCCATCGAAGCATATCTCATACGAATTCTTAAGTACTGTCCGACCACGAACGAGGTTTTCTTGTCATTGCTTGTCTATTTCGACCGGATGGCACGGCTGGCCGCTGGCGGAGATCCTGAGAAAGAGGTTGGAGATGATGTGTCCATCAGTGAAAAAAGCTCCATTGGGCCAGCTGGCGACAGAGTACCTTTTGCCATCGACAGCTTCAACGTACACCGTCTCGTCATCGCCGGTGTAACAGTGGCGAGCAAATTTTTTAGTGATGTCTTTTACACCAACTCGCGCTACGCAAAGGTATGCTTTCAGCTGCGTTCTCATATTATTGTGGCTGAACCCATCTTGAGGTTGGCGGCTTACCATTACACGAGCTCAACCAACTGGAACTCCAGTTTCTTCTTTTGAACGACTTCAATCTCATGATTCCGCTAGACGAAATGCAACGTTACGCGGATCAGCTGCTCGTCTATTGGCCGGGAGGGATGACTGTTCCTCCCGACGAGGAAGAAGAGGAAGAATCGTCAGAAGAGGAAGCAGACGATGATTCGCGTACGGCTTTGATGCAGAACGGAGCCAAGTTGGGATCGCGAAGAAGCATGGACAGGGCTTCAATCTCTGCAACATCCACTATCGCCAGCGAAAGCGAGGCTTCGACGATCACTCCTGGCAATCGGACACCCGCCGTCAGCGAATCGGGGAGAAACGAGGATATGAAGGAATGAAGATTACGCTCAAAAAATGGAGTGAGCGACAGTGCTAAACGATCAGATTGCTCGAAGTACCGAGAAACTTGAAGTGGATGGTGAACGTTGAAGATTCTAGGTACTATAGTTTGACTTGTTACTTTTGTTTCGTCCAGTGTCCTATAATTACAGAATCCCTGCGGTGGTTTATTTTGTTTTTCTCCAGCTCAATCCGGCTCGGTTATGTCAACCTCGTTTGTTTTTCAGTCTCTTACTTTGCAGCATACCCATTTCAATATCTGCCAATCAACACGCTGGAAGCAAACAATGATAAACAGTTAAATATCTTCATTAGCAATGCTTTTTTTTATTCCTAACCTGACACAGTCTTCCACTTGAACTTGAACCTGCAACCACTTCAAGTTAAAGGGGGAAGAAGCTTCTTCAGCGATTCCGATAGGAATGCCATCTCTTCTTCCGGATAATACCATTGTGCCGGGGCACCGTTTGCTCCTTCAATTTGGTCAGAGGACGTCAGTCATAGAAGCTCGAAGGAGAATCCTAGATGGTCCTGGAAAGAGGGGGATAAAACCGTGCTAGTGGATGATGTACCATCTAGGTTAGTACCTCTTTCATCAGTGTTAGTATCATGTAGGGGATGTTTTCTACTCTGCTGAAGCCGAAAATAGTGGTGCTACATTTAAATTATCACCCCTAGTTCTCGTTTCGTATGCCGATGTGGGCTTCCAAGTACCAGGCTTGCCTCAGCCTCAGGAACTTGAACTGTTGAATGGTCTAGAATTTGGGCTATTGCTCCCCGACATGTTCAAGAAATGGTTTAGCTGAAGTAGCACTCTACAGAATCGACATCCTTTGGTTCTGTAGATATAACTATTCCGCCTCCAATTTAACAATGCAAAAGGTTTCTTCCTCGTACGCTTTTTCTTGGCTGCTTGCCAAATTCTTGGCCAGTAAGAGGTTTGTTGATTGTTCCAAGAAAATATGATCTGAAGCGCTGGAGCATCTGACAGCACAGTATTTGGCAACGCCTAATTGAGGTGACGGAGACTGCTTCTATCTGCGCTGCAGGCTTGTCCAAGTCTTCTAGGAATATAATGTGCTCTGTCCAATGCGCCGCTCTTGGCTTTCCGTTTTCGGTCCTCACAGACTTTAGGCTAATACCGTTTTGGTCCGTCCTACAGCACTTAATCCTGTTCTTCAAACGTTCTTATCCTATTCAACGTCGGGTTTAAAGAACTGGATTTACAGTGCTCTGACGGCATAACAGTTGGATCTACCCCAACATGCCGTGTCGACAACGGGCATGATGCTTATTGGCTGCAGGGCTGGAAGTGAAAGGTCACTATGCTAGACCCTGTTTTGATCGACGGATCCCGGGCTCTGAAGCTGCAGGAGGCCAGGGGTGCAAAGGTTTCAAAAGTGCTACATTTCCACTTTTGTTCCGTGAGCATTCGAAGGCACTCAAGCAGGCAAGCTTTTCCTACATCTTTCGGAGACGCATTGATCTATGACAGAATGCATTCTTCACTTCCTCCTGAACTCTGGCGATACATTTTCACCTTCCTCCTCCCTGCTCCTGGAATTGCACATTATAGAGAAGACCACCGCTCACGCGACCGTCTGACTGGACTCTATGCCCATGTCCTGGCTTCCCAGAGAGCGTTCCGAGCCCGTCTCTTCTCCTGCGCTCTGGTCTGTCGCTTCTGGTCTGTCATCGCCCAGAAATTGCTCTTCGCCACCACCACATTGTCGATCCGGGGGCAGCAAAGTGTGGATTGGCTTGATGGATTGGGAGAGAAACAATCATGGTTGAGGAAAGTAGAGTTGAAAGTTCGAACCGGAAGGAGAGAGGTGTATTCTGTGCTTTTCGACAGCTTATTCCAGCATCTGACAAGGATCCGACATTGGACTATCAATGCCCATGAGGCAGATCCGCACTCATTCGATCTGGTCCAGATCCTCGTTATATTTTGCCGTCGTTCTGAAAGTCAAACCTCCCGCAAGTTTACACTCGAAATCTGGTTCCCGTTCCATTATCCTTCCATGTCTTACCCATTCTTCACACATGAAGACGAGGAAAAAATCGCAATCCTGCTACCCCAAATTTCCGGGGTGGAGGAATTAGTGCTAAGGATGGAGACCTTGGAGTGTGCATCAAAACTCTTTTCTCCCTCCACATTACCGATGACGCTCGTCGATCAGGTCAAGCTGCCTTTCAAAGACCTTAAACGTCTCGCCATTTCGGCTCACCACATTATCTTGACCAATGCTCTCGGTTATTTCGCTTCATTCTTTCAAAAAGCAAACGAGGTGCGGAACGGAGGTACTCTTGAAGGCTTATCGCTCATTCCCCTTGGCGAAGTCGCAGAAGTTCAGTACGAACCTTTGAGCACGGCGCTAGAAACTTTTATTCGAGGTGGTCTAACCAGTTTCATGCTGGATGCTAACGGCGGTGGACCAGCAGAGAAAGGAGATGGAAGGCTGATGGATTGGTTCTCAGAAATGCTTTTCCGGATGGAAACTCTCGAGAAGCTCGTCGTTCGAAATCTCGACTGCCTCTTCAGCGACTCGGAGAGCAATCTCCTGCCTTCTTATCCTATGCTCTCTCTTAGCCGGCTGCCACCATTATCACCCGCAACGTCACGATCTCTCCGCCGGCGAGAGGCTCGACAGAAGTTCCTCAACTCGGTACCAGATGGTGTCAAGGTCTTGGAGTTCAATGTCCTCACTTTTGATCAAAATGTGGTCGCAGAAATCAACAGAGGATACGGAAAGAGATGGAGTGGGCTTAAAATGCTTGTATTACCAGATCATGCTGCTGAGATTACTCCAACATCCTGATGATTACTGCGAGTGGACAATGCCCCTAAGGGCCCCAATAACACCTCACTCACGCTCAAACAATCCTAATCCTAACTGCCAGCGTGTTCCTTAAGCGACTTGAAAGAGCTTCTGCACTATCTGTGATCTTAGGTGATGAAATCCGCTTGCGTCTTTGTGGAGGAGATTGGAGCTAGAGAGTTCAACTGCACGTGCTTGTAAGTACGATATATAGCTATGCCCCCACTTTTGAAGGCTGTTGTTCGTCTCTGTTGAATCCCTCACTTCTGTTTGCAACTGCTTTGGGTGTTATTTTACGTCTAGACGTCCCCAAGCAAATAGAGAGACAGGGGAAGACACATATATGTACTGGTATTACTCACGTTCTGCTCTCTAACTCTCCTTGTTGACTCTCCTAACCAACGACATATGTAAGCATCTGAAGTCCTCTACAAGATTCTGAAAAGCTAGAGAAAGCACCCTGCTCCTAATTTATGTTTCTCTTCTTGTCCCCTCGCTTAAACGGATGTCCACTGCTGCTCACGACACTTCGAGCCCTGCTCGAAATATACTGTATCATTTCGCGACGCACATGTTCCATTTCAATTAATATGGCAGTTTCCTGACTGTGACTTTAGGCATGGGAGGTAAGTACTGTGCTGGTCATGTCTCTTGTCTAATGGTTGCACAGACGGATTTCCCAACGAAGTATCAGTTCCGATTTCTCATGGGTTGCTCAGAGCTGACAAGTGTTTACACCAGATAAGTGTGATCCACAAACCCAACCAAACTCCCATGCTTCTTTCACTGAAAGGCTAAAGAACCCATTTTTCTTCCGCCATCCGACATTGTTGTCATCAATCAAGCGGCACTCAACCCTTTAGGGTCAATGCTGAAAGTCAGGAATGTGTTATATAAGGATTCTTACGAACAGGCAATTTGTGAGGAGCTACGCAAATAGTGCATGAAGCTTTGGTGGCACACGCTGTCGCCAGGTCTTGATGGATCCTTGGAGCTTTAAGTATCTTTTCAACCGTCCAATAATCCTGAGCGTCGATAACTGATTTCTAGCTCGAGACTATCTTCCAAAGCTAACAAAATGACTCTGACAGAGTCGATTCATTGCCTATTTCGTCCTACGCGAGCGGCGCAGCAGATGCATCGACGCAGAATCCGAGAAGCTAGTTTGGAACGATCAAATGTTCGAACGTGATTCAAAACGCAATCGAATTTAGTGCAGCTAGTGTCATGATACCACACAGCAATACTGCTACTGAGATTCATCTCACCGCCGTTTGTTTGTCGCCCAAATTATCGCCAAATGATCGGCAGACGCAAAGACGCATTTTGGTGTTCCGAAAGATGAATCAGGCGCGTCATAGGTTGTCCTTCGTACGGACCCTGCTGAATGACAGGACTACAAAAGGGTTTAAAGGCGAAAATTTTTGCTCAGACGCTAAACGAGAACATGTCGACCGCAGAGAGTAGACGGAAAAAACCAATCTGTCGACAATTTAATTCTCCTAGTGGTTGCAAGCGTGCGAACTGCCAGTTCGAACACAAACGAATCCCGGATCGAAGTTCCTCATCCTCGGAACAGGCACTTGCACCTTTGGGGGTATGTCGAGACTTTTGGACTTCTGGGAAATGCTCGAGACCCGTAGGACGTTGCAAGTTTGAACACCGACAGCGCAATGGTCCAAAGGCATCTGCTTCTCCCTCGCAATCTTCCGTTCCGACCCCAATGTCTCATATCCTCGCTGAAGCTATGAATGAAGACGCATCCTCTACTAAAGGGCCGTCTCCTTTTGCGGCGTGGAAGAAAGTGAAGAAAGCGCTAGAGGAAAAGACATCTTTCTGTTCGGTGCATGAGGCGGAAATGTTTGCCTATGATCTGATGATTGCTGGAAGAGAGAATGACGAGCTAAATTGGAGGCTGGAAGATGTGCAGAAGGTTCTGCTTGATTTATCGAAGTTGCCTGGGAATGGGATCGAACTCCTTAAGCAACTTCTCAAGTTTAACATCGTGACTACAGAAGGAGGAAACCGAGTGACGCATCAGACGGAGCTCTCATTCCAACGCGGCTTCATGCCTCTCGTGACTGTAAGTTCGCATGCTGATTCGTATAACACATTGACTTTGACATAGTATCTTACCTCCGATGCCGTCACCAAAACTCTCCATCATAAGTGAGTTGCTCATTCTATTGCCCTCCATCTTCTGAATAGAACGGCAATAGATCTGCCAATATTCTCTATACTCTAGTGGATCAGTCGATTGACGACCTCGTTGCGCGTTTACCAGTCTGTTTGAGAGCTTTAGTTGAGAAGAAGAGTGTTACATCTTCAGTCAACTACAACAGAATCGGATTCAAACCCGAAAGTTTCGTTCAAATATTTGTACCCATCATCCAGCTATTTCAAGAGTGTGTCTCCTTTCTCACAGAATTTCCTTACCTGATGCTCCATAGACACCTCTCGCGATGGAAAAACGCTCGCCTCGAACATCCTATAGTCGCTTCCGAACTCCTCCCCTCTATGGACGAATCCATCGAAGCTTGGGCAAAAGATATGCTCTCTCCCTGCCCAACGTTTCGTGACACCATCAGTGTTAAGTCCCTTGAGGAACGAACACACGCCGTTTCTTCGGTTCGTCGACACTTCCAGAACTTGAAAGACAGCTTCTTGCTACGCCCCGCGCCAGTGGTGCTCAAGAAACCACAGCAGAATCTTAAGATGAAGGGCGAGACAGGTGTTCTGGAGGTCGTCGATTTAGAGCTGATGCACGAGTACTATGAGCCTCCAGGAGGACGACACGATAACGATCATTCTGATTTCCGCAATGTTTCAGTCATCCCGACCCATCAGGAGCTCATGTCTCAGAAACCTTCTTACCTGCCATTTAACATCCCAGGAGCACCTCATCATCTTGTAGAAGGAAGCATCGATCGACATGTTGATATTTTATTCCGCCTCATGCGTGAAGACTTCGTTGGACCTCTCAAGAAGGCAATTTTGAGCTTGATCGGGGAAATGGAAAAGGGTGAGAATAATTTGAAGAAAGTCTTCAAGAAGAAGGAAGGTGGACGTTATCGTCTTCAGAACATCGAAGCAATGGATTTAAACGTTTACCTCAATATTACATTTCTCAACCTCGACATGAAAAAGGACGTTCTTCTCGACATGCTAGTAACCCTACCATTTCCGTCTACCTCAACATTGGAACCGGGGGCTCTTGTAGGGATCATTTATCGCCAAGAAGGAATAAAAGTTGGAGGGGTGAGCCAAAAATGGAAAGTGCATTTAGGGACGGTCGCGAAGACTGCCCCGAAAAAAAATGGGAGCACTGTCCTTTCTGTCACTTTTTTCGAATCGGAGGCATACGGTTTTGCGATCTCATCGCTCACCAAACGCGCCAACAATACGTCATCAAATTTTGTACTCTTTGAAGCTGGATCTATTCTTTTGGAAAGCTTCAGACCCTTTCTAGAGGCGCTTCAGCAACTAGACACCTTCAGGATGCCTCTTTCCCAATATATTGGAGGCTCGACAGCGAAAGGTTATATACCTCAACCCATCTCCGCCCCTCTTAAAGCTCGAAAGCCAGGTTTTCGATGGAAACTCGATTGTCTACTTGCCGATGGCAATAGTGCCGTTTACGACCCACTCAATCCCCTTTCGAGAGCAGCCGCTCGAGCTACGTTGGGCCAAAAGACTGGACTAGATCCCTCTCAGATCGATGCACTACTCGATTGTTTGTCGAGAGAACTAGCAATTGTCGAAGGGTGAAATTTCATCCATTGGGCTGGTTGTATTTTCTGACGCTCCGTTGGACAGACCTCCAGGAACGGGGAAAAGCTATCTAGGTTGCGAGTTGACTCGAGTCTTGTTGAACAACGGTTACTCTGGTATCCTGACACTCTGTTTCACGAACCATGCCTTGGATCAATTTTTGGAGCACCTTCTCGACGGAAACGTCACAAAGAAGCTGATCAGAATCGGAGCGCGTTCAAAAAGCGACAAACTCACTGCCTACAACCTACGCGAAGCCGTCGAAGCATTGGCACAGTTAGGACGGCGAAGAGCTACGTGGCAAGAATACAAGTTTCTGAAGTCCGAACGTGAACAAGGAGAAAAACGGCTGAAGGAAGTATGCGACCAAATTAGTAGGGCCGTCAAAAAAGAGCTCAATTGGTCGTATTACCTCACAGATTTCCTTTACGGAAATAGCAAGTATGAAGAGTCTCTCGACAGCCTTCTCAACCCCCCTCAGTTTTTGGTTGAGCTTGTTGGTAACTGGGAGATCGCTGGCATGGAGGGTCACCCACTTCATTCACATCAGGCAGAATGGTGGCTGCATGGGGCGGATCTGAAATTTCTTTCTCAAGCTGCCGCGAACTTACTTAGTACTCAGCATTCCTCCATTCTTTCAGCGTCACAATCTTATTTCGCACGGTTGAACGATATTGATGATAGCGGGATCGACGAACATCAATCACTCCAATGGGACCAACAAGAACATCTTCGACAGCAACTGGCTTCGTGGTGTGAACCGAAAACTAATCGAACACTGACCATTTTGCTTCAAACCAATGACGTTTGGTCATTCTCAATTCTCGAAAGGCGTAAAGTGTTTGAATTTTGGCAATCTGAGGCCGCAGTAGAGCTGTCAAAGGAGCTGGAAAGACTTCGTCGGCAACAGAAACATGTTGAGACCGAGATCAGAGAACTTCGTGATATGGAATCCCTGCAAATCCTACGCAAGGCGGAAGTGATAGGCTGTACTACCACCGGTGCAGCAAAAATCTCCACGCTTTTGAAGAGCGTTGCTCCTCGCGTTCTCATCGTGGAGGAAGCTGGCGAGGTTCTTGAGTCCCAGATCATTGTAAGCATATTCAAGAGCATTCTTGCTTCGAACTAATACCTGAACAGGCGAATTTGGTGCCGTCCATCGAGTTTTTGATCCTCATTGGCGATCACAAACAACTTCGTCCACACATTTCCAGCCATCATTTGTCGCTAGACAGTAAAGGGGGACAACTTTTCAGACTTGACGAGAGTTTATTCGAACGACTGGTTAGGTAAATTCAACATCACTGAAATGCCCTGCTCATGGCCTTCAGACGAGGTTTATCGCTCTCTGTTCTCGATGTACAACGTAGGATGCGACCTGAAATATCCGAGCTCATCAGGGTATCTTTCCATTATTTCTCAAAGACTACTGCTGAGCATAAGAGAGCAGAAACCACTTTACCCAAATCTCGTTGACCATACCAATGTTATGAGATATCCTCAGTATGATCCCCACTACTGATGTCAATGCTGACAGAAACGTTAGTGTTAAAGGATTGGCCAAGGATATGGTCTTTTTCAATCATTCCCACCGGGAAGATCAGGAGGACATGGTTTCTTCGAGCAAGACTAATCAGTGGGAGGTTAGCACGATTTATATGCTGGTTGACATTTTCATCTAACAATCCTAGGTGGAAATGATCGGCGAGCTCGTCCTACATCTAATTCGTCAAGGGTACAATCGACCGGGTGATATAGCTGTCCTCACTGGTTACCTGGGTCAGGTATGTTTCCAGATTTTCATTGGTTGGAAGTGAAATAATCGGCACATTTGTAGCTGTTTAAATTGAAGAAACACCTTGGCAAATTGGCTTTGACCGTAGTTCTCGACGATAGAGACAAGGCAGATCTGATAGCAGCCCTTGGGGAAGAAATGGCGGTGGAACTGGAGCAGCCTGCAGAGACTATCGTGAAGAGAACTACGGCAGCTGCTGAAGTGAGATTATACAGCATGAGCAGGACATTACTCAACCTTCTTGCAGGTAATTTGTAGAACTATTGACAACTTCCAGGGCGAAGAAGCAAAAATCATCATCCTTTCACTGGTGCGCAATTCGGGAATGTCGACAGATTCTGAGGACGACAATACCCCAATAAGCGGAACGATAGGGTTTTTGAAGGTTTGTGCTTGCCACACTTGTAAAGGAGTTTGCGCTGATGATGATGTCGGCTCAGTCGCCCAATAGAACGAATGTCGCACTGTCGCGAGCCAAACACGGTTTGTATGTTTTAGGAAACGCATCCCTCCTACGACAGCGGAGCCCGATCTGGCGAGAAGTACTTCAGGTCATGGCTTCCACGAACTCCATCCTGCCCGGACTGCCAATCCGGTGTGAGAATCATCCAGACGATATAGTGGAACTGGTGAATGAGGTTGGAGTCTTGCCATTGCTCGCGCCTGACGGCGGTTGTCAAAGACTTTGCAGCGCTCGACTCAAATGTGGTCACACTTGTAAATTGAGGTCAGAATGTTTCCTCAGCTCCATAATGGCATCTTATTCCTCTTACCTTAGATGCCATCCAGACGACCCTAACGTATGTCCGCTCCATTCATTAAGTCATGGCGGTGACCCAAGCTTCAGCATGTTGCTTTTCGATGTCCTGAGCCCTGTCCCCGATTGCTGGCGCCATGCTCGCATCCATGCCCCAAGTTCTGTTACGAGACGTGCGGTAACTGCGGCTTTCCGGTTCTCAACATCCAGCTTCCTTGTGGTCATACCCAAAAAGACGGAACATGTTATCAGCAACAGCACCCGGAAACAGTTCGATGTCAAGCTCTTGTTCGAAAGGTTCTCCGATGCGGTCACGCATCATTAATACCCTGCTCTCAGAATATTGAAGAGGTTATCTGCAATCAACCATGCGGTGGAGCGCTGGACTGTCGACATGAGATGTGCCAAGCGAGATGCTGCGATTGTCCGAGACTGAACACAGGGTCTCACAGCCCTCACAAATGCGAACGGCCCTTACAATGCAAACATGTCTGCCAGTCAACCGCCTGCTGTTTAGCAGCTCAAACGAACTGCCCGCCTTGCTTGTCCGCTTGTTCGAAGAAATGTCAACATTTCAACTGTTCTGAAGGCAGGGAGTGAGTATTTTCTTCACATTTACTCTTCTCTAATATTTCGCACAGTGCGCACAAATGCGGGTAAGCGATGGATATCCAATACTACAATATCAACTCTCATCCGCTGCTCGTTAGGGATCCATGCAAACCGTGCTTGGAGCCCTGCATTTGGGAGTGTAGACACCGCGGAAGCTGCCTTGTACCCTGTGGCCAGGTTAGCTACTTATTCTTTGTCTCGCGCACAGACTTAAATAACCTTTTACTAAGCCCTGTTCACGCTTGCCATGCGACGAGCCATGCCCTAATTCATTGCCCTGCCGCTGTCCGTGTCCCTCCTTTTGTGGAGAGCGGTGTGACTTGCAGAAATGCCCTCTTCATGCAACTGATCAAGAAAAGGATCAAGTAGTCGACTTGATAGAGATGAGGACGCTTCGAGATATTATCGAGGAAGTTTTGTCAGGAGAACAGCGCCTTCTTGCTCTGGATTGCGGTCATGTCTTCAGTGCAGAGACTCTCGATGGTAAGAGAGCCTTAGCGAATTTCGTTCCTAAAGTATGCAACATAGGCTTGTACGAGATCCAAAAATTCTACAAGGTGGATTCTCGGGGGCAGTTTGTTGGCCTAGACCATCCCTCGTTCTCAGAGATGGTACCCCTCTCCTGCCCTCACTGTCGAACTATTATCACCCATAAAAACGTGTATCGATACGGCAGAATTATCAAGAGAATCGAGCTGGAAGTTCAAGAGCGCAATCAGATGCAGCGGATGAGCACCCGAATAGAGCTCAAAAAACGAGAGCTTGCAATTATGGACTACGAAGAGAACAAGAAATCGCTGGAGGCAGCTCTTGGCAAATCCGACGCTCAGGTCCTTGCAGAAGTTGTCAACGAGCGTGATTTCGAACCGCAACTAACGCAAAGATTGAGCGCCATTGTCAACGACGATTCTACCTTTGTTCCTCCTCTAGCCAATTTTAAGGATCTTCGGGTATATGGTTTCTCTCCCCCTGTTTCCAAGCTTTGGGCTACCACTCTGCAGCCCATTTTTGGACTTTACAAACAGATATTCGACCTGACGGAACAAAAATCGCAACACACCATTGCGTACGAGAGCGCTTTCGCTCATCTCTACCGGAATGAGAAGGTTTTGTTCGAAGATGGTGCTGTTCGTGTGCGGGATGCTCACCGTTCTGCGATGGAAGCCGCAACCACAAAAATCGGCTGCCCAAAACCGCAAGCTGACACAATATCCACGATAAAGCTGATTTGGCTGTCTCTGCAGTCACGATACCAGATTCTTGCCGCGTCCCAAGCTCTGGCTACGCACGTTTCAAGGGTCGCTTCTCTTCCTGGACAATCTGCAGCCGAAGTCGTAGCAGCTATCAAGTCGAAGGAGAAACAATTGTGTCTGCTCGATAAATTAAAAAATTTTATTCTTGAAACCTGCCTTCGAGATGCGAAACGGGCACTGAGGCTAGCGTACGAATCGACTTCCTTGAAACTGGCCATCCAAGGTCACTTCCATGTCTTTTCGTCCTCTTTTCGGCTTAACCGACTGTCTGTCGAGCGCAAGCTCGATCAAATGTCGACAGAAGGACAGAGGCCATCTGATATAGCCGATGAAGCGGAGCGGAAAATGAACTGTGAATATCACCTTCATCTCTCCGCTTTACATGACAAAATATTCTCCTCCTTCACGGATCAGATCAAGGAAGCTCGAGAACAGCTCCAAAAAGTGCTGTCTTTATGGAAGAAAATGATAGATACAACAAGAAAAGGCGTCTTTTACGACCAAGTCTCAGACGAAGAGACCATATCTATCCTCAAAGCTCTCAAACATGACATTGGTTCGACAAATGGTCATTTCTTTCGGTGCCCCGAAGGCCATCCATTTACGATAGGCGAATGTGGAGGGGCCATGCAGGTTCGTCAACTTTAATCGGTTTTGCTGGCGCTACCCGTTAACTAACTTGTTCTAATGTTGCCTCAGGTCTCGAACTGTCCTCAATGTGGAAGCGTTATAGGCGGTAGCAATCATCAACTCGCAGAAGGTAACTCCAGGGATAGAAGAATGGAGGAGCTCTCGCTCCAAGCAGGATATGGAGTTCAAATGCAACACTGGGGTGAACCGTAGATGATCGATGAGCACTGAAAGCACGAACATGCCGAAGTTGCAAATATTGAACGCAAGATCGACGGAAATCATGAAATAGGTTGAACGAAATAAAATGCAATTCACAAGTCCTCACGAGCTCGCCATATGATAAGAGCATTCTTGCCCTGTTTGCCAGCTTTGCCTTTGTAGAGTTAGTGCTGCCAGCCACACGCGAAAATCTTCGCCTAGCCGAGCCGTCGCATTGTTGAACGACACGCGCTAAGCAGTCACACAAAGTCATCAGTTACCGGAAGGAAAGAGCCTTAAAGAGGCTGTGAACAACTTGGGACGGTGGGGCAAGTTTCAACTTCCTGGAAAAAACAACCCTGAAAACCCCCGCCTAAGGAAGTAATCCTGGTGGAAAAGAAGGAAAAAGACAAGCCGGCCCGCCGGAATTTGCCTGGTGCCGGGGGTCCGAAGCCGAAACAAAAAAGGGAAAACTCAACCCAAAACCAAGGGTAAAAACACCAGAGAGAAAAATCTCCTCCTCTCCCCCAGAACAAAATATATGAGAGCGCGCTCATTCTTAGGCACTCGCGGGAGCGGACCAGGAATGAGGATCTTAGATATAATATGTCAACTAAGGTTCGTTGACTTTGTGTCATTATTATATGGTTCATGCATGTCCAGTCCATATTGAAACTGATGGCAGCTGGTCTATGCTATAATACAGGCTTCACCTGAAATCTGAAGGATGCAAATGTAAACAGAGCCATAAAGCATGCTCATTCTCTTCTTCTAGGTCTAGCCAAATCGGTATTTTTCTGCCTTCATGGCGTCTTCCTCCGAGTCCCAATATGCATACAAGTCCAGCAACTTCCCTCTCTTCTACGATCTCTGGACCGATAACCTTTTCGGAAACGGACCATCTGAAGATTCGCCAATCTACAACAAACTTATTCTATCTTCTATCGCTTCGAAATCAGGACCGATTGTCGCCGTAGATCTCGCTACAGGCACTGGGCGCGTGGTGAAACAGCAAACTGCATTGTTATCCACAGAAGACAGAGAAAAGCTGCTGTGGAAGGCTATCGACCACTCGGCATCCATGGTGGAACGTGCTGAGAGCACTTTCAATCGGCTCCCCTCCTCTGAAATCGAAGGGACCAAGGTAGATTGGATTGTCTGCGAGGCCGAGGGTTTGGAGAATGTTGTCTCTGAAGCAGATTATCTCTTCTTCTCAGCTGGATCTATCGCACATATCGTCACTTCTGAGGAGGTGTTAATGAGTCTTCGAGCGATAGGAAAGGTGTTAAGTAAGGGGGGGAGGGCCATTATATCGACCTTGAAATTGGAGGAGGACGGAGCCGCAGCTTCTGATGGGGAGGCAGATTTTGGGCGGGCGATGGAGCTTCTGATACCAGATGGAGAATACGCTGATGGAAAGAAGCGCAAGTTCAAGAAGTCGAAAACGAATACGGATAGAAGCGAGGGTGGAGTGCTCAAGGAGAACTTCGAGATTGAGATGTGGGAGGAAGATAAGAAGGCTTGGAGCGAGAAAGTGAATTGGACGTTGAGGGAATGGTCGGAGGGTGAACTTGCAAAGTTGGTTGAGCAGGCTGGATTAGATCTGGTAGAGAAAAGAGAGGGAGGGATTCAGTGGTTCTGGATTCTGAGGCGAAAAGATTAATCCAATGCACTGACTAGTTTAATGCAAAAACGAAGTATTTAATCGTAAAGAGTGGTTCAGCCGCACTCTTTAAATTATCCAACCGCCATCACCGTAAGCATCTAGTCTCCATCCGTCCAATTCAGAGCTACAATCCGGCAAGATTATTGTCGCGTGCGAACCATACTTTGCAATGCGTTGCCTAACAACATCGACTAAAGCCTCCTCTGCAGAGAGAGAATCGAACTCAAGCCTAATGACACGCGTCGGTATCGCGCGAAGGAGTCTCTCTCTTGGGTCGGATTGTGGGTAAGGCTCAGCAGCAGGAGGCGGCGACCTTCGCATAGAAGGATAAGCAGATTGGGTACCGCTGTTAGTGAAGAGACAATCTAAGTTGCGAAGAACGAGCTTTTCGAGAACCGTTATCCGGGGTAGGACGGCTGCAAGCCAGTCCATAACCAAATAGTCACCCTTCTCGACGTCTAGCATGAAGCCATGCAACCCTCCATGTTTATTGAAGATGTCGAGACATTGCGTCAAGGAGTCGCAATGCTCTGTCTGGAGTTCCCCGAGCGGTATGAGCGATATTTCTTGCAGTCTGGCAGGTACCGACCCAGGTTCTACCAAGGAAGCGAGATAGGCGAGCGTGTCCACCAGCAATGAGGGATGGGCAGAAATGGCGAGTCGTTGGACGTTTCTAAACGGGGTTGGTTCCACATCGACCCGTGCGGGTCGACTTGAAGGCGAGAACAGCTTTGTTCCACATTCTAGACTCTTCATCCTCAACACCAACTCCTCCATCCCATCGATCTGAGGCAACAAAGCAGCGATTCTCTTCTCGTCCTCGGTGGAGAAAAAGGAGTAAGTCATAGACGGGTAGTGCAACGGAAACCAAATTTCGAGCGTGAAGTTTGTTGTGTTCCTCTGAGGACGATCACGGAAGGAAGAGAGGATATGGACGAGGTCGAATGCTTCAGGCTGCGCATCGTATGCGTAAAGAATCCAGTGCCTGACGCCAGTTGCGGACGCGAATAATCGCTCGAAAACTAAGGAGTAGTCCTCCTTCCTTCCAGTTCGAAACCCCACCTCGACTTTCCTCAGCCAGTCCACTTTCTTTCCCATGCCTTCAATCAAGTTCAACCTTTGCGGCTGGCTGATGATAAAGGTTGTGGTGGTAAATAGAAGCTCTTGAGCGATGACAGACCAAAAGCGACACACTAAGGAGCAGGAGAGGAGATTATCCCGGAAGGCTCGTTGGGAAGTGAGGACGCGGGAATAGAGTCCCGTGAGGCGGTCGCGTGAGCGGTGGTCTTCGCCATAGCGAGTGATGGCTGGAGCGGGAAGGAAGAAGGTGAAAATACGACGCAAAAGTTCAGGTGGGAGAAAATCCATATTTCAAGCTTAAAACAAGGAATCAATAACAATTAGACAATACCGAGTTCACACCTACCTGTCATCACTTAAGTAGGGGAATAAACAACGTTATCAGTGAGAGGACTGATTTTTAAACCCAATGCTACTTTATGACAACGAATGCAGACCCGGCGTCGGTGCTGTGTGAAGGAGAAGACCATCATGTTCCGTCATGTCCTCCGACCGTGGCATGTTTCCCGGTACCAGTGCAAGTCTTCAGGAGTCGGCACTTCCTTTTCGTGTTCCTTGGTATTCAGGCCTCGGTGTAAGTCACCGACTATCGTTTGGTTGATTACCAAGGTGACATAATCGCCATGGTGGCAGATGGAGGTTAGAAATAAGGGTCTCCTCTTTAGGTGGAGGGGACGCACTGAAATCAGGATAGAGGAACGAAAGGATTGAATCTGAAGATAAAGTACGATGGGCACTCAGGCTGAAATTTCACCTGGTGAACATGATCGATGCATATTCCTACGGGCTCTAGATCAATGTACTTGTGATGTGAGCAGATCATCAAGCATGGTGAATGGGGGCAACATGGGTTACCCCAAACTTGTTCATAAGCAATCGTTCATTATTTGTCGCGTTACTGAAGAGCTAACGTCCTCGTGTTGACGACGGATATCATCTTACAACAAAAGCCACCCAAACGCCAAAGAGTGCACAACCCATTGAACTGAAAGTTGATGGAAGTAAGACCAGGACGGCGTTTCATTGTCCAAAAGGCTTACGGGTTGACACCTTTCAATACCAACGTGCCATCCTTGCAATTCGCAACTTCGCCAACTTCTGTTGGTGCTCACTCAACGCTTCCAAGTCTCTCTTCATTTATTGTCTTTGGTGTAAAGATACAAGCAGACTCCGAGACACAAAGATCGCTCAAGGGTGTCCAGAGATCAAGGCTCCGACCGGAGGCCCACATTTTGGTGGGCTGGGGAGCTTCCACGAATCAAGCAATCAAGCGACCAACTTGAACCAACAACCAGGGTCCCTCGCAAGCGGCTGAGCTCTGGCGATTAGGCAGTTTATAGGAGGAACTCAGCCGATAGTTTAGGCGGCTACGCTAGTTAGGAGGAGAGATTTGAAGTCAACTGGACAACAGGCAATTTGCTGGTCACTATTTGTTTGCGGCGTCCTGCAACTAAAGGTGAGCTCTATATCTTTGAAAACTGGGAGTTCGTTCTGTAAACAATCACTACATTTTGTCTCTTTATCGCCCTTCTGCCTTGGATACCTGTGGAGCTCTCAGATAGAAGTGAGCAGCCCAGCTCCACGCGCCCAATCCCAACACACTGCTATTGTTCTCAAACCAAGCGAATGATAAGACATGCACGCGAACGAGTAGTCTCGCTCTTTGAGCCATGCGCTTCCGTGCAGACAGAAACTTTTCAGCCTTTCTACATGAATCCGAAAAGCCGTGATATTGACCATGATTAATATATTTCTCATCTACTCTTTCCCTGATACATGTGGAAGTGAGAGGATAAGCAGTTTGTGGCAAGCTCATTAACTGACAAACTTATGCTGCCTTAAAGTGTCATATTACAGTCATTCAACATGTCCGTCCCCCTTCGCCCCATCCGGACCTCCTCATCCTCTGGCGCGGCATACTCGTCTCTCCCTTCCACTTCAACCTCCTCCCTCCCCCTCCACCATTCTCAAGGACATGCGAGACGGCGCTCTATCGAACAACAACAAGATCAACTGACTGAAATCATCATGGGTACTGGCGGGAACGAAGGGGAGGATGGAGAGGACGACGAGTTTGAAGACATATTATTGGATGGAGACGACGATGACTGGTTAGGCCGGATGCGCAAACGGCTCTTCCCTCCCCTCTCTCCTAGAAGAGCATCAGGCTGGAAATCAATGCGGGTTGGAGAAGCGGAGGGTGAGGGGAGGTGGATGAAAGCTTGGAAGAAGGTCTGGACGGCGCTTGGCGCGTTTTTCGAGAAACATTGGTGGAAATTCGTACCTCTCTTCCTCCTTGCAGTCATCGCTTTCCCTTTCATACTCTCCGATCCTCAACCTTCAAAAACGGCTTCAAATTCAGAAGACGCCAACTCAGAAGCCGATAACCCACCATCGAAAGTCGTCTTCAACCCAGAATCGTACCTTGATACACCACTACATGAAGATCTTCAACGGCCATGGGACTTTGGAAAGGATTTAATACGCGGTGTGAACCTCGGAGGATGGCTGGTTCTTGAGCCTTTCATCTCCCCCGGACTGTTCGATCCAACGATTGCAGACGAATGGGTGCTATCCACAAAGCTAAGGAAAGAGGGGAAACTATCGTACGACTTTCATTTTCCAGGTTGATTACAGCGTTGACGAGATGAGGAAGGACGATTTCGAACCATTATGCAACTTTCATAACCAGGGACGATTTCGTGCAAATCAAAGAGGCAGGTCTCAATTGGGTACGTATACCGATCCCATATTGGGCGTTGGGGGATATTTGGGATGTGGAAGAGGAGCCTTATTTGGTAGGAGAGAGTTGGGAGTATTTCCTGCGCGCTGTAGGGTGGGCAAGGGAGTTGTGCGTCCGTCCAAGCTCGTGGGACAACAGACTCTGATGATACCGGCGCTGTACAGGGGACTTCGAATATGTCTCGACCTCCACTCGGTACCTGGGAGTGCAAATGGCTGGAACCACGGAGGCCGTGTTAGTTCCCCTGTTATTAAGGACGAAGGGAGGTTAATCAAGGGTGAAGAAAGACAGGCTCCATCAACTTCCTCCACGGCCAAATGGGTGTCGTTAACGCCCAACGAACGCTCAATTACATCCGTGCACTTGTCGAATGGGCTTCTAGGGATGGGAACAAAGAGGTTGTCCCTATGGTGGAGCTTGTTAATGAGATCTTCAAGAATATAGTGGGAGATGAGGAGGTGCGGCACTTGTACGTCCCGTCCCTCTTTCGCTCTAAGATGTAATGAACCCAACACTGACGCTTTGATGTTGAAGCTATACGGAGGCGTACAGACTCGTTCGGCAGATCACAGGTGTGGGAGGAGGGCCAGTAGTTGCAATGCACGACGGATTCAGAAGCGGACAAAAACAATGGAAGCGTTTCCTGGAAGGAAATGATCGTGCGTTCTCCCTCCCCGCCCTGCAACAACCTAATCATCTGACTGTGTCCCAGGCATTGCATTAGACAGTCACTCCTACCTGACCTTTGGAAAAGCGCCAGTGAACGACTCCCTTGACATCCAGGCTTCAAGAGCTTGCGAAAAGTATGGAGTCGCTTACAATGATTCGATGAGGGATTTCGGGTTTTCGTTCTGTGGCGAGTGGAGTCTTGCGGTCAATGACTGTGGGATGGTACCTTCTTGCCCAATTTCATCAACCTTGCGCTAATCCTACAGAGATAGTACCTGAATGGCGTCACTCAGGGTGCACGGTATGAAGGCAGTTATGCCTATGGCAATGAAGAGTCATACGATCCTATAGGGAGCTGTAAAGAGTGGAACGAATATTGGAACTGGTCTCCTGAGCGGAGACAAGGCTTGAAACAGGTAGCACAAGCGTTCATGTCGAGCACCAGGGTGCGCTGTTCTTTGGCTCCTCTTGCAGTAGCTGAAAGTCGGTGGGAACAGAACTTCTTCTTCTGGACTTGGAAAATAGGTCCAAAGAAGGATAGCGAGCATCCCCCGAATCCATTCTGGTCGTATTCTCTGGGTCTCGAATACGACTACGTGCCCACGTTCACAACGCCACAATCGATAGAAGAGACGAATCATTTCTGCGACAGCAAGTTCCCAGGATCCACACGGTCATATTGGGATGGCGTTATGCGAATTGGGGATGGGACAGTAGATCCAAAACAACTGAACCAATACGGCCAATGGCCTCCAGCAGCGCTCGCTGGTTTGCGGACAGACCATCTACCCACTTTGGTCAAAGGAGGAAAACCTCTTATTCTGAGACCATTAAGAGATGTTCAGGATGATGGCGAGTGGTACGAACGTAAAGCGGGATGCGAGGCAAGCTATAAAGGTATTTGGGCAGGTGTGATGGAGGAAGTGGACGGGGATTGGTGTAGGAAGAATTTGTAGTCGTCTAGAATAATATTTCGCCTGTGAAAAGCATTACATTTCCCGACACAATAGTTTTCGAGCTCAGATGTGTCCCTCAACAATCCAAGGTGAAAAATTTGACATGTACTGTTGATTTCACAGAGATACGTTATATCACAGTAAATGCAGCAAAAGTGGACATGGAAGGCGGATTTCTCGTTGCCGTCAGGTAACATGCCACGAGCCATCGTATGGGCATGCGGATTTTTTTCTTACTTACTCAATAAAACTTCAGTAGAAGTTTCATGGTCTCCTGAAATAGCTCGCTATTCTACCCTATAGTAAACTCTAACCAAATGGTGATACCAAACGCCTTCCATAAACAACCCTGTACCCATCAAGCCCATCTAGATGCATGAGAAGTCTAAGAACCGGATCCTGATCCTTCCCCAGCAGAATAGCCACGTAGAACGCTCAAAACATCAGCGAGCCTAGCTTCGTCTTCCGCAGATAATCCAGCACCAACAGCTTGCCCTGCAGTTGTAAAAGGCGGTTGAGGCGCTGCGAAGGACATTCCAAGAGGCAGATGTTGGTGCTGCAATCCAGAAGATCAGCTTCGCAAGAAGCCTAAGACATCAGACAAGCCGACTTGATCTCCTGATGAAACACCTGAGTTTGGTTGACTATCCGCAGGGATATTGAGGAGCAGCGAGAGAAGCTCTTCCTCCTGCATCCGCGTGATGGTTGCTCCATGTCCTAAGGTGGGAACCACTTGTTGGCGGAGTTGCTGGCTCTGCATGTTCTGGTGCAGACCGTGCAGAAGACTGCCTTGTTGCCTCAATATATTTTCCAACGAGTCTGGAAACAGATGAAAACAGATGCATGGACAAGGAAAGAACTGACTTAGGCGATTTTCCAGACGAAGGAGCGAACGCTCCTCAGCTGTGGCGCTGTCCAGTTGCGCCATGTGCGCGAGCTGTTCCAATTCTGCTTCATTGAGCACCCTTCGTTCTTCATATTGGCAAATAATGGTGGTTGGATCTACTCCTTGAGCAATAGCAGACCGCCTACAAGCTCCACAAATCGGTCGTGCACTATGAAGCCAAATTAAGTCAACAATTGGTGCAAAATAGGAATCATTCTCACGCGTCGCATCTGACTTTCTGGTTACCCGCAACTCCATCAGTGCCTTTGCGCTTCCGTGGGAAAATGTAAGGTACGCACTCTTTCTTTGCAGCGTTTGCATGCTCTACCTCGGGGGAGAGCAGGGGGAGTACCTGAGTTCTTCCCTGGTGCATTCCCTACAGTTCTGTCTGCATTTATGCTTGTAGTTGGAGGCATGATCCGCCGCAAGATGAGATATCTGCTTGTTTGATACAACACTCCACTTTCTCAGTTGACACGCTCTGTGGCTTTTTGTCTGGCCTGTCCCGCGTTGCATCCCACCCCATAGCAGCAACATTCGACTTTTAAATGCTCCCCTCCGTCCATCCAAGCGTCAGAAGCAGCTTTCCTCCTACCGCGACGGGCGGGAGTACAACGGTTACGTCTTCACATGCTTCCAACCGATAACAGTTTGGATGCAGGACGGGGTGGAGAGTACACCGAAGCAAACTGGCGGCTTGACGGCTGTTTGCGGGAGGTGTTACCGGATGACTAAACCCTTTCTTATGCCCGGAGGCCACTTCTTCCCGCGCGGCGCTTTTGAAGGAGAACCGCACAGACTCTGAGATTCCTGAAGCGCTTTCCATCAGGGTCGAGAGAGCGCTGTTGCCTATACTGTCCGGCACCTTCCCGTTACGCCATCCCAGAAGATATGGCACGGGCATTCTACACGTTTGCATTCTTCGGGTACCTTGGGGAAGTTATAATAAGCAACAAACAGATTTAAACTGTCATGCGCCAGAGGGAAAGTTTAATTTAATTTGTTGACGAAAAGGCCAGCTCAGATATCAAGATCAGCATAGGTGCCCAAGGCGATTGTCACCTCTGCTTAAATCGGACTGGCAGGCAAAGAGCCAGTGCAGAATGAATTAATCAATCAGAGGTTGCCAATCAGGGTCTCTCTCAACTTGGTCAGCCTTCTTGAACAGTCCATCTGGTTAGCCTACTGGAGCCTCACCACTTCCTCCTATGTTGCTGAGAGCAGAATGTCGGAGGTCGGTAGGCTCCCTCAACCGTACCGTAGCCCGCTCACCTTCTGGAGGTACGAAAAGGTCAAAGATTGATCGATTCTCCACTCAGGTCTGGAAGGGTGGAGCAACCTTGCGACCATTTTTAAGATGGGCACGTCGGGTACAACACCAGTAGGCATAGCGAACTCATACTACCGACAATGGGGAAGAGAGATCCTGTATCTAGTGTTTATGCTCAATACCTTCTCTTGCACAAGAGCACACATTATACATGTCTGTACATCACTATCTTCGTAACTTCACACTCTCATCCGTGGTAATAACGCTGCTCAGACAGCAGAAACTGGTTGAGATGCAGAACCAACGAAGGAGAACATGACCCGGTCTGTGGAGCTTGGACAGTGCACGATGATGACCTGTAACAAAACCATGACGTGACAAAGTATGGATAACGTAGGAAGAGAGGGTAGACAGGAAGACCGTTGATACCCCTTTTTGCAATCTAACCCTCCAAACTTGTTACATCCCGACGCTCAACGAAAGACTTTCAGACATCAAGAAATCATGTTCCGTTTGAGCACAATTGGTTGCCTTTGAATAACGGCCGATCTATCCTATTCTCTCTCGATAAACACAACAACAACACTCACCACCAATCAACTCCTCCGCGCACCAACCGCAAGTCCCTCTCTCAGTATCAACCTCCTAATCTCTCCCTTGGTCTTTAAACTCCTATTCCTCCGCTTATCTCTCTCCATCGCCGCATAATCGTCCCCATGAACATCCACCAATTCTTTCAACCACTCCTTCTCCGCGAGAGAAGAGTGTCGCGGTTGTCGTTGGGTAGCGGCTTGGCGAGAGAGGCTGGTTAGAGCGTCGTGGAACGGGGTTTGATTTGATGATGAGGACTCCGAAGGGAGATGTGAGGTTGAAGTTGATGGAGGTGGAGGAGGGAGAGAATCGAACGGCTTTCCCCACGGCGTCATCTCCTCCTCTTCCTCCTCCTCCTCCTCCTCTCCATCAATCACGATTTTGAGCACCTCGCCAGTCTTCTCGTCCCTTATAATCCGTCCAAATTGTTGTTCCCTCCCCTTCCCCTTCTCCATCTTCCCACCATCCTCTCCCTCCGCCTCCGACCCCTCTTGCTCTTCAATCGGCAGATCATCGAATTCGAAACCCGCCTCCCTCCTCTTCTCCAACGCATATACTCCGGTCTCTTCCAACGAACGCTCGACTCCTCCAGCCACCCCATTCACCTCCATCTCCGCACCAGTCGCCAGACCCAACGCACGAAAGTTCTGCCGCGGCGTCTTCCTGCACACACCACAACATAATTCAATACCTCTTCTTCTCCATTATGTCATGTATGATAAGCAGCGACTTACTTGACGTCCCAGTGAGCAGCGATCAGGGGAGGAGCACGCTTGATGACCACCTTCTTCAGCTTGTCCTGCTGCCGTCGGGACTGCTTGACCTTGGCGGTGCCTGAGCGCGCTTTCCGGCGTTGTCGTGGGTTTGCCTGTGCATGTCCTACGTCGATGAGGGACTAAAGCGGATGAAAGAGACATACCATCGTGTTATTGTGTGGTTTGCCTGCTCAAAAGGAAAAGTTTGGATGCAAGATTAGGTTCGGCCCTTTGCAAGCGGACAGAAAACACGACGCGTAAGAACCTCACAAATCATCACTCTGCACCTTCAGCACCTGCCACAAAACACTACACAGCATCACCATCACAGTGATAGAACATCATTATCATGTCGACGAAGCCGCCAGCCGGGAAAGAGATCATATGCCATCCACTCGTCCTGCTCTCCATAACCGACCACCACTCACGCACGCTCAAGTCGTCCGCTGCGTCGTCCAACAAGCGAGTCGTAGGCGTGTTGTTGGGGCAGGATCAGGGCGGATTCGTCAATGTGGCTAATAGCTTTGCTGGTCTGTCTTTCTTCTCGCTTTTGCATTTCGTTACAGTGTTGCATGAACTGCTGTTGGGGATGTGTTGTTGGATACGTGAATGGAGGCTGAAGGGAGTTGAATAGTGCCTTTCGAAGAGGATGACAAGGACGAACACACCTGGTTCCTCGACCACAACTACATTGCGAGCATGGCAGACATGTTCAAAAAAGTCAACGGTTCGTCTCCACTCCACAACTCACCCTGGGACAAAAAAGCTAATATCTAATGGTATCGATGAAAGCTCGAGAGGTACCTGTAGGCTGGTACCACACCGGACCCAAGCTCCGTTCCTCAGACCTCGAGATTAATGAGGTCATCAAACGGTTCTGCAATAAGCCGATCATGCTCATATGTGATGTGAGAGGGACGAAGGGAGGGCAGCCGGTGGATGGATACGAGGCAGTGGAAGAAATAAAAGATGTGAGTTTTCTCTTTCCTTTCCCTTGCACGATTTGTGAGAACGAAACGCTGATTGTAATGAATAACAGGACGGATCCGCCTCATCCTACACCTTCCACCACCTGCCCTCCTCGATCAAAGCCGAAGAAGCAGAGGAGATCGGGGTCGAACACCTCCTGCGGGACATCACCTCCCTCTCCTCCCACTCCAACCCCTCCCTCTCCTCCCTCGTCCACCTCCGTCTCTCCTCCCTCCACGGCTTCCGTTCCCGACTGCTCGAGATCAGCGACTACCTCGAACAGGTCCTGCTGGGCAAGATGGAGATGAACATCGAGATCGGGTACCTCCTTCAGGACATTTTTAACCTCTTACCGGGCTTGGAGGCCGTAGAGGAACAGGGGAGTGGGATGCCTGTCGCCGTGAAGACGAACGATTCGCTCCTCGTCGTTTATTTGAGCAGTCTTATACGAGCGGTGATCGCTTTGCATAATTTGATCAACAATAAAGCTACGTGCGTCACCCCCTTCCTCTTCTCTCATCTTTCTTCCCCTTCGAGTAGAACAAGCACGCTAACTCGTTTCTGGTGATGGGTTGATAGAGGAGGGATACCTGAAGCGGAAGCGAAGGAAGAGGAGGAAAAGAAGAGGGAGAAGGAGAGAGAGAGAGAGAAGAAGGCGGATAAGGAAGGGGAAGGGAAGGATAAAGATAAGGAGGAGAAGGAGAAGGAGAAGAATGACCAGCGGGGAATTTGATGTGTTTCATTGATTTGGTCGTTCTCATCCTCGTGTCGGAGGTGCGCTCTTTTCACACTTGAGAAGTTTAGAGGGAGACCGTTGGCATTCGAAGAACGAGGATGCATTTAAGAAAGGTATGAAAACCTTCGCGGAGGAGAACGGCGGGAAGGATGTATGTCTGCTATTATTCTCCGCTTGCAACCACGGAACTTCTCTCTGTTCCACATCCTGTTTGAGTTCCTCTCGCCGCGGATTATGTCTCACTTGTCGACATAGAAATAAGGATTGGTGTCGTGTGATACCAACCTTCAACTATATTTGGTTGTTTACGCGCCCACTCTCAGTCTGCTTAGTTGCTACAACGGTGCACCAAATCCTGAAATTGGCTCACACAGCTTTGATGCCCTTCTTCTTCTGGTAGTCATGTTAGTTGGGCTGATCGACGCAAGGCTTTGATAATCTCAGTCTGACCGTTCCAAGACTCCTAAACATGACTTCTTGCTTCCTATCACGCCAGCAGAGTTCTTTCCAGTTCCAAGGTTTTCCAGGTTTTGAGAGAGGGCGAAGAGAGTGTTATTCAATTTAGACCATCAACTGGAGAAATGGTTGAGCAAAGAGGAATACCAAAAAGCAAAAATGACGGGACATGTTCTCGATCTCGCACTTTGTTCATCGAATTACCGTCCAAGGATCCCATGATGGTTTAATGACGTAGTTTGTTGTTCTCTAAAGCCACAGAACTGCCTTAGTCGATTAAGAGTCAAGATATAAAAATATACAAACTCAATAGCTTCTCGTTGCTGATCTCGTCTGACCAGAAGAGCAGAAAGGAAATACTCGCTCGCCTCGATTTGTCTGAAGGATCTTGAAGCAATATTGCCCTTTGCCTGCACCCGAATCATGTCCTGGCACTGGAAACAGAGCGAGCTGCTTAGAAACAGGTTTCAAACCATTTGTTCCCATTACTCTTCACTGGTCAGTTCTGAACTTTATACGAGTGTGAACATCATACTTTTAACGAAGACGAAAATTACAATGCAGAAACAAGCGGCACAAAACAAAATATAGACAATACCCCCAATAAATTATGGCTGATTAGTACAACACTTTTTCTCACGAACAATAGTCCATCTCTGAACATTCCCCTTCTTCTTCTTCCACAGTCTCAAGTCTATACTTCCCATGAGTAAGCTTGACCAGTATGAAATGAGTACACCTGCCTTGCTTCCATCTTCGTCTCTATTTCAACATCAACCATCACACCAGGATAACTAGCCCGTAACTTCTCCTCGATTCGCCGCTCTTCACTTTGAAGTTCAGCGTCGGATGGTTCACGGATGGTAAAACTGCGAAACTTTGGAAGTGTATCGCTACATCCATGAGGGAAACTGCGGCTGCTGCCACGGCCATCAACTGATTTTGCTACAGATCGGAGGTGGAGGACTATGCGCGTAGCCATTATTGATGTGAATGTTAGGGTCAGCGGACAGTTCAAAGTTGGGTTGCGTTCTGTAGGGAGACTGCGTTACGTTGCAGGTGTAAGTCAGTTCAGAGTGAATTTGGTATGAAAGATGGAAGAGGAATACGAACGAGAAGAACACCACGTTAATTAGGTTGCAAATTGTTACGATGACGAAGTATACGACGCCATCACGGAAGAAGACTGAGGGGAGGAGACTGAGCTTCCCATTCTGCCGCTGGGCGATGAGCCATCTGTTGATGACTTAGCAACCAGAACCAGTCGGATGGAAGAACTGGTGACGGACACTAGCATGAATATTGTTGCCGTAGTGTCATAGAAGAGAAGGGGGACCCTGTGTTTCCCATCAGCGACGGGATCCTGTTCGAATAGGACACAAACCAATAAATCCATGGGTGGCTCCAGTAAAGCATCAGTTTCCTTCATAAGAGACTGAGGGAAAACTAATCACTTTTGACCTCCTCTAACAACTGAGATACACCCCCTCAAGCCAGGCAGTCTTGGGGACTTGTCAGCCTATCTCTAACATCGCACAAAGACGAGATCGGATGAAACGTACAACTGCAATGCTTTGCTCTGAGAAAACGACCAGACCTCAACAGTGGTCCCAGCCATAGCCAATATTCCAAAGAAGTAAGCAACCCATTTCCGACGGTTCCACATCACCCACACTCTTGCGCCAAGGAGGAACTGGCAGTTCACTGCGCCCCTGTTTTATCAGTTTATTACATGCCTCAGATTAGGAAGACGCACAAAGAAGAATGGTGACTGCAATAGGCTTGAGAATGTGAATCTTGTCACAAGTTTTTGGGGTGAATTCGAACCAGAACAGATACATGGCCAGGACAAAAACTAAAAGGCTCCAGTAGCTGCATGTGTCACATAAGTTTACGGCGCACACGGAGACGAGAGAGGTACCGGTTGAAGAAGAATGACACTCGGACTGATGTCCAACGCTCCGCCTTCCACATGTCCCTGTATTCGTCTGGGAAAGTAAGGATGAAGTCCCAGACATAGAGAGCGAAACATGCTGTTCTCCAGTTCAGCTCAGGTCACGCATGAAAGTGACAACATCAACCAGTGAGATAGGTACGACTGGCTGAAAGAATTCTCTCTAGGGCAGCAGTTTCGAGAGCTAGGTCGAGCTGTTCTTCCACAGTAAGACTGGGATTTGCTGAAGGGGCAGAGGATGACATGACGTCTCCTGAGCCCTAGGAAAAATTACGAAGGTAGAAGTCGACAGCCTGTTATGAAGCATGTTCCTTTATAAGCTGGTACGAATATATTTCTATCCTTGAAGCAGTTGCAGGAAGCTCTGAGAAACCCCTTTCAACCTGTGGGTAAATTGGGAAGCGTCGCAAAATGGCTCAGAAGGAAGACCCACCCATTGAGCTGCAGACTCGAAGGAACCTCAAAAGCGGGGGACGGCGACGCTTAGGTTCAGAGCACTCCATTCCCAACACTGTGTTAGTTTGCTTCTGCTTCTGAACACTTCTGTGGGAACAGGAATCTCAGAACAATGCACACTGCAGTTTTCAACTTGGGCAAACATCCTGTTGACGAAATACTGCATCCTATGATGGCACTGATGCTCTTGTTCGCTCGTCAATGTTGGTGAGATGAAATAGAGTTATCCTGATCTTCTAATGCCCACCTCCCTTTTAGCGCGATGCAGTCTCTGCGCAGTGCTTCTCTGAGCTGTGACGGTCTGCTCCGTGACCGCACAATGAATGCGCACTCCACCTGCCCCGAAACATGCGAGAGGAACGGGCATACGCTCAGATAGGAATATGGTGGGGTGAGATGTTAGGCATTCGAGGCCAGTTAAAAGAGAGACGCACAGATGTCCAATCTCAAGGCCAGAACCTCAATTTTCCCCTTCTAAGCCATGCAGTCATCCACTCTTGGCTCGGAAATACAAAATTCACATTCTGATGACATTGACAAATACCCTATACATCGAGTCCAGTTGTCTCATTTCTTCTTTACCACACTGCATTCTTCTATGAAGTGTACCTATCGTCCACAGCTTCAATCCTATCTTTTGCATCAGCATCCTCAACGACGCGCAAGAATGAGCATAGACGGACGTCTGTTCCATGTTTGCATCTGTCTTCACTTCACTTATCATGCCTGCGTAACTAACCCCAACTCCGTCTTCGAGTTGCTTCCCTCCTAGCTGTTCTCCAACTTCAGCCTTTCTCGGGCTGCGAAACATCGGCACAGTATTGTTACAATCCATAGGAACCACCAATGTTGCCAATGTCATCGTCACGGGAGTTTGAGCCATAGGCAGCACACCGAATGTGAAGTACGATGCGAGAGGCCATCATAGTCGTGAATGATATTGCTAGCGGGGTATTCAAAGCTGGAACGAGTACTCCAGGGACACTGTTCGCACATCTACGTCAGTTCAGAGGAAAGTATAGCATTCCCCGACAGACGAGAAATAAACCGCATTGACCAGGTTGCAGGCAAATACAATAATGAAATAGAGGATGCCGTCACGCATGAAAATGGAAAGGAGACGCGTCAGAGTTGTGTTGCGCCAGTGAGCGAGGAGCGGTCTGTTCAGTCTTGTTCGCAAAGTATTAGAGGCGGAAGATCAGATGACTGACACGAGCATGAATATAGTTGCCGTTGTATCATAAAGGAGCAGCGGTATCCTGTCCTCTCAATCAGCATCTTCCCCGTCTTTCAGCTGGGACAAACCAAAAGGCCCATAGGTGACTTTACGAAGCGTCAGCTTTGTTCATGCAAGATTGAGGAAACACAACTCACCGCCGACCGCCTCCAACTGAAATGCATCCCCTTAGACCGGGCATTCTATGGGACAAGTCAGCGATTTAACTCCCGTACTCGGAAGAGCTACAAATGCAGTGCTTCATTGTGAGCAACTGACCAGACCTGAACAGCTGTACCAGCTACAGCGAAGATTCCGAAGAAGTAAGCTACCCATTTTCGAGAGTTCCATATTACCCAGACTCTTGCACCAAACAGAAACTCGCAGGTCACTTTGCATATGTGATTGTGGTCAATTGGTGTTCGTAGGAAGGAGAGAAACACACAGAAGAGGACTATGCCGCCAATAGGTCGAAAAAAGTGAATCTTGTTGCAAGTTTTCGGGGGGAATTCAAACCAGAGAAGAGTCATTGAGAGGACAAAGTTTAGGAGACTCCAGTAACTTCGTGTTCCTCGCTTGAGTCTACAGCGGGCTAAGAGAGGCTAGAGGGAAAGGTACCGGTTGAAGAAAAACGCGACTCGGACTGGTGTCCAGCGTTGCGCCTTCCACATAGTCTTGTATTCGGCTGGGAAGGTGAGGATGAAGTCCCAAACATAGATCGCAAAACAAGCTGCCTCCAGTTTAGTCAAGTTCACATGAAGAAGTGAGAAAGCTGAGCCTGTGAGATAGGTACGACCAGAGGAAAGCACTTCCTCCAAAGCTGCACGTTTGAGAGCAAGCCCAACCCACTCTTCTCCTGTAAGACTCAGTGAGGACGACATGACGTGCCCTTTGTGCCAGGAAACCTGCGAAGAAGTGGAGTCTCAGCTTGGAGGCAAACAGACTCTTTTATAAGTGTAGAGTGAGCATACAACTGATCTTCACGTCCTTCCAGAAGGAAGCTCTGATGAACTCTTCGGCTTGGACAAACGCATAGAATGACTGCCGCAGGAGGGGCTCAGAAGGAGACCCACCACGTTGAGATTGAGACTTGCGCTCAACAAAACTCAGCAAAGCTCAGATAGAAGGAACGAAGGATGTTGACTTCGGAGCCTCCCTCGGCTCATTCAGACGAATCTTTGAATATGCCTTGAATCCCAGAGGAGAAGAAGCCAGGGAACAACGGCATACTTCGTGGGACATGACCGCCGCGAACTTGCTCCCCTCATTTCAATTCTCTCGTCATCCTGAAGAGAGGACAGATCCTGCAAACAAGCGTCACGTTGCCACTTAATAAGACACAATATGTAATCACACAGGCGTTTTCATACGTCATCACAGGAAGCAGAAGCAGCACATCCTACATCCCTTGTAGTATCAGTTGAGCTACTCGGAAACCTTCGTCGTGCTAGCAGCAACATGTCAATGAGACCGTGATGCCTAACACTTCATGTTATCTTTATCTTCCCCATCCACGCCTACGATCAAAGGAGGGTGGATGTGAGACTAATGTGAAGCCCCTAGTCCTAAGTGAGGACTCTAGTCCCTTGCACTTCTTTGCGGTCTCTCCAAAATCCAACTCGAACACTAAATAGGACTGATGATGAAGGTCTCAGTAAAAACTAACACGTGACACAAATGTCCACAGTTGCTCATGAAGCAAGAAGACAGGGGAATCAGTTCCCATAGAGATCTATCCAGCAACATATGAATGTTTTTCAATACAGGAAGAGAAGCACACGGCGAAACCAATACAAGATAACCCACGAGAGGAAGTAGTTGTCGGAGCATCCTTTATCGCCAGGGTATGTGACACTCCTGGTTCTCTAGCCCTCCTTTCAGTGCTCTCCGCTTTCGCACAGTGATGAAAGCATGTCTGTTAACAGTAATGGTTAACCCACAATCTGACCACCCTCTTGAATCCAAGGTGGGATCTTCGCAGCCCTGTCGTGATCTTGGCATGAAGTCTGTTGTGATTGAGCTTTTATCGGCCGTCGACCTAGAGGAAAATTATGTGCAGTTCAAGCATTCATCAACGTCCCTTTACATCGGTCTGTTGGTATCAAGTTGTGTGTTCAAATGGACCTATAACAAAAGGCACAGATGGCATATTCCTTATGTTGAAAGCGTGCTGTTTACTTCTTCTTTACTGTAACACCGTTTTTGACACACTATGCTCCATTTCTTCGTCTTCCGCATCTGCTGCGGCTTCAAGTCTATCTGCTGATCAACCCTTCGCCAACACGATGAATGATCTGCAGCTGACCTTTTTTCCATGTTCGTATCTGCCTCAACAGTAACTATCACATCCGCATAAGCAGCTTCCATCCCTCCATCTATTCGCCTCACTCCACTGCGAAGAGGCGCGTCCGGCAGTTCAGCAACATCAGACTTGAAAAGATTCCGAAACTTAGGGCTTGTATTACTCTGCCCATGCGTGGCACTGGCGTTGCTACCGCCTGGTGAGTTTGCAACAGACCGAAGGTGGAGTACGATGCGAGAGGCCATCATTGTCGTGAATAATATGGCAAGCGATGAGTTTAAGCCTGGGATGAGCACCGAGGGAATACTGTTCCCTAAAGCCGTTTAGAGAGCAATTTGGACCCAAAGATGTGAAGAGGAATACGAACCAGAAATAAATCAGATTAATCAGGTTGCAGGCAAATACGATAATGAAATAGAGGACGCCATCACGCAAGAAGATTGAGAGGAGGCGCGATGGAGGAGTAGTGCCGCAGTGAGCGAGGACGGGTCTTGTAAAGGCTTAACAACTAGTCAGCCGAAGAATGAGATGACACACTTGAGCATGAATATCGTTGCTGTTGTGTCGTAAAGGAGAAGCGGGAGCCTATGCTTTCCATCAACAATCTAATCCCCTTTTCAGCGGAAATACAAACCAAAAGGCCCATTGATTACTTTTCGAAATGTCAGCTTGTTCATACTGGCTTGAGGATGAATCACTTCTGATCTGCTCTAACAGAGAGACAGCCCCTTAGACCAGGCGGCCTATGACACTCATCAGTCATTGTCTCCTCTAACTTGAAAGACGCACAAGCGTAGGGCCATGTTGTGAGTAACTGCCCAGACCTGAACAGTCGCACCAGCAAGGGCAAGAATTCCGAAGAAGTAAGCAATCCATGTACGTCGATTCCACATTACCCACACTCTTGCGCCGAAGAGGAACTCGCAGCCCACTGCACCATATCACATGGGTCAATTTGTGAACTTGTATAGAGGGGGAAAATGCACGAAAGACAAAGATGCCAGCCACAGGTACAAGAACCTGAACCCTGTCGCACGTTTTCGGGGCGAATTCCAACCACGCAAAACACATCGTCAAGACAACACTGAGAAGGCTCCAGTATCTTTACGTTTCTCGCTTGAGTCTACGACATGCGGAGAGAAGTTGGAGAAAGACGCACCGGTTGAAGAAGAACGCGAATCGGACTGGCGTCCAACGCTGAGCCTTCCACATGGTTGTGTATTCGTTTGGAAAAGTGAGAACGAAGTCCCAACAGTAGATTGCAAAGCAAGCTGTCGCTTCAGTTCAGTCCAGTTGGTATGATGAAGCGAGAGCGCGAACCAGTCAGATAAGTACGGTTAGCAGAAAGTGCTTCCTCCAGAGATGCGCGTTGGAGAGCCAGCGCAAGCTGTTCTTCCAAAGTAAGGTCGGGACCCGTTTCAGAAGAGGAGGGTGACATGTCTTCTTTTGTCACTGGATGATTGCTAGATAGGTCAAACGCCTCGGCGCTTCTGCGCTTCAGCTGAGTGGAGAGGCGCGCTCCTTAAAACTTGTGTGTGAATGAATGAATGATCTGGAACCTCTGGCATGATGCTCTTAGACTTTCAGGCACCACATGAAGCGCACGATGAAGGATTCGGGCACGATGAAGAATTCGGATGAGAAACCCACCTATTGACTGAGGATAAAGAATCGACCACCTCCACTTCGAAGCACTCTATCGCCGAGTTCGGCTCAGCCGATAGTTGGTCCCAGGCACAAGAACAATGAAAGCAACTCTGGGAACAATCTTCAGTACGTCTCCTTCTCCCCGTTTCGGTGGAGCGTTCTTTCTTCTGCTGTGTTCAATCGAGCCAAGAACATGCTCGCATCTCAAGCGCAACCCCTTGACTCGCATGCATAGTGGGAAAACACCCCATACACTCACTCTCTTTATTCCATGAAAGAATACAGAGCATGAAAACTTTCACGGCACCTTCCACCCCATGGTAGAGGATTCAGCAAGCATTTTCACATGCTATCCCAGGACGCAACACTTTGCGACCAGTCAAGACAATACACAGGAAATAACCCCTGCTTATGTCCAGTTCGACCAATCGGATTCACCGGTCCGAAGTTCTATGTACTGTGAAGGAGTAGTACCCCTTTGACTCAGGATTCCTGACATAGTGAGTGG
>MU271353.1:4264-84645 GCA_021432655.1 Atractiella rhizophila
ATCTTTTTCCATCCCGAAATTTGATCCTTGGTCCAGATACCTGGGACAGTTCCCTCTCCTCCGGCTTCGCGGGCGATGAGGGTTGCCTCTGTCGCGAGGCATCAGTAAGTCTTTTCAGAGAAAGAAGAAATAACACAAACCAGTGATTAGCAATGTTCCTGGGTAACCGGAACGCTGGCTATAATAGAGAGCGCCTAGTTCTCCATGCACATGCTCTTCATTTGCTCTGAAGCGGGTCAGAGGAGCCTTTCTGAGTGTTAGTTTCGTTTATGGGACTACCAAGAGGACATGCCATGACGATACGATGCTGAACATTCAGCTCTCCTACTTGGGTAGCCGTAAAAAGGGCTTCAGAATTGACGGTAGACATTTCTTGGGATGTCAGATGAGTTTTGGAATCTGTACTTGAGGATGGTAGGAAGCTGTCGCGGCTCTTATATAACAATCCTTGAACAGTGTCGTCGGGTTACTGATACATATTTGGTTTAGTCGTGGATATAGACCAGGGTATAGACTGCTCCACTTGTAACCCATCATCAGCAAGATGGTCTGCTCCAGTTGTCGTTTAATAAGCGGAAGGTAGCAGTTTTGCACCGAACGAAGTGCTGGATGTGGTGCTAATTGCTGTCTAGAAGTTGTCGAGGTGAATTCAAGATAGAAGTGGTGCACACAAGGTCATGTTCGCTAGAATCGACCAGTCACCATTCAGCCAACAGACTTGTCAGTGACCTGTCTTTGCTGTTGAGAGAACTCTTTTGCCGCGCAAAGCTGGGACACCGCAGAGATACTCGACCAGCGTCTCCGATAGTTCAAGCAGATGTCAGCGCATGTCAGCTCCACTATCTTCACCTAGGGAAGATGACAACGGTCGGTACAAGCCCTCCCGCTTAAGCTGCCGTGGAAATTGCTAAGCTGAGTGTCGATAGGGCTAAAAGGGCAGCTACCAAACTGGCCGGACTGGGCCTGCACCACAACCTCTGACCTGACCGAAGCTGAGAGCGCCATTGTGCGAATATAGGCAAGTCAGCCCGATTTCGCGCTCGCTGTGGAAGGTCTCCCGCGGCAGCAATCCATGTCATCCGCGAAACATCAAACAGGAGAAACAGGGGGAAACGGAGGGACACTCAGAGAGCCGCTCATACGTTTTCGGTGGGCAATTTTATCTTCCGAGTAGGAGTTGTCTCACAAATTTAGATGGTCTCTCACCGCGACATCGAGGCGGGGAAGTTGTAGCAAAAGTCATGTATGGCTCACCGTTTACTCTGTAACCGCCGTCAATCATTGGATCAACCTGAACTGAAACTCCTTGTCCTCCCTCCCCCCATTGTGGCCGTTGTTGGTTATATAATCGATTTTGGATTTTGGTGTCATGTTGCATGTCGGCGTTACCATCGGTGTTGCTTCCTTTGCGGCGCAAGCGATCTCTTCATCTCTTCGTGAGTAGCTTGAGATAAGCACACCCTCATGGATGCCTCAGGCCCTAAATTGCTCGCTTCTGCTGGCGCTCCAGCTCGCAACTTCTGGCGTTCGGCAAAATGGTCCGTCTGCTTTCATGTTTCCGAGTTGTCGCTGAATAAACAACCTCCCATTGACCAGGTGTCCAGACGGCCAATCTTTTCTTGCACAACAAGAAGACAGCTGCATTTGTCTCTTCCAGCTGTCAGTGCTTTCTGAAGCGCAAATTCACGACGAAGCTCAAGGTGTCCATATTTATTTAGGCCCACCTTCGATGACTCTGCGAAGAGGAACATAGTCGAGCTGGCCCTTCATTCCACCTTGCGAGCGCCGTCCCCGGTTACTTCATACGAATGGTATCCATTTGCGAGAGCGGAGGATCCAGCCACGTATTGTTACGCGAGGGGTGTGGCGAACAGTAGCGTCGAACTCAGGGACGGTACAAGTGGCGCTGTTCGGCCCCTACTCTTTCACGGCTCCCGTTCGAGTTTCTTATCTGAACGCGTTGAGGGAGGATAGTTACGAGCCTCATATTCCATCGTCGACCACGTCGAACGGTTCGTCTCTCCTCACAGTCTCGCCTTCAGTCCAGACGGCACCAGGTGAGTTGAATCCACACTCGAACGCACCCACCAACAAAATGGGGACGAGACAGGTTATACTGCGGTCACTCTCACGCCATTGACGTTTTCTCTCTCTCCTCTCCGGGCGCGACGTCGGAGCGAGTTTTCACGTCTCCTAGCAAGAAGAGCAAGGAAGGACAAAAAGGCATCATCTCCTCCCTCGCCTTCTCCCCTCTCTCCCCTTCCTATCTCGCCGCCGGATCGTACAGCGGCTCCATTGGCCTCTACGATTGCTCTTCTGGTCTTCCTGAGCTCGCGGGGTGCTTGAAAGAGGGAATTGCTGCAGGAGTTTCAGATGTACGTCTTCCACATCCAACTACAAAGAAAAGGGCTGAACTGAACTGGTGACTTTGCTGTTGATTGAATGGTTGATCAGGTCGCTTTTGATCCTCTCAGACATTGGATACTCTACTCAACGAGCAGAACAACAGAGACGGTCGACGTCTGGGACCTCCGGAACCCTTATGATGGGCCGTTCGCGCGTTTGGTGAGGAAGGGAAGGACGAATCAAAGACTTGGATTTTCGGTGGAGGCGTCTGGAGGGGGTGTGGCTTTTGGGAATAAGGTGGGATCCCTTCTCTATCCTCTCTTTCTTTCGACTTGAATCTAAAACTGAAGAAATATGTGTGTCGTAGTTTGGGAGCGTATCTATACATCCGCTTCCACAGCCGTCTTTACCTTTATCAACCGAAGCGGTAGAAGAGGAAGAAACTGTGGAATTCGGAGCGCCTCAGAGCTGGAAAGCACACGGAGGTAGGCAGGAACCTTTTCTTCTTTCTCTTTTTTGGGTAGATTAGACGAATGACTGAGATGTGAGAACAGATGCGGTAGGCGCGACGGCTTTTCATCCTTCCCTGCCATTGCTACTCACATGCTCAGGATCGCGACATTTTGATTCTCCTGACGGGACTTATGAGTCTGAATCTGAAGAAGGGGAGACGGCGAGATTTACACCGAGGGCTCGGGATGCGACGATCAAAATATGGGATTTGGGGGTGAAGGCCACATAGTAAGGAATCTATTCCTTCTTCGGAGCAGGAGTATGTGTCGGCAAAGCGACCTCCGCTGCACCCTTCTCTGATTCCTCGAAGCTCTTCAAATACTCCTCCCACAACCCTTCCACCTCCTTCTTCTCGCCCAGGACCCTCTCCCAAATCTCATTTCCCCACTCCTTATCGCTCAACTCCAAATTCAAGTCCCTAACCACCTGGTCTCCACCGTACCGATGACAGAGGAAGTCGAGGAAGAAAGCAGTGCGCTCGTACCCTGCGTCCCACCGCGTACCTTTGGCCGGTTTGCGAGAGGACCAGTGGGGAGGATCGAGCGAGGAGCGGAGACGGACCCAGTCTGCTATGCCTTCGATTAGCCCGCCTGGCGCGGTGGACCGCCCGTTATGTTGGAAACAGTGGACCTGGTTTCGTCAAGTCAGATTGGCAGGTGTTGATTTGGTTTGGAGGCAAGGAGGGAAGGAAGGACAAACCATCTCGTGTACCAGGACACCTTTGATTTCTTGTGCTCGGAGGGAGGCATCGGTGTTCAGGATGTGGTTGAAATCGAGGTGGATCTCCTTGTCAGTGTTATCGACCATGTTTCCTGTGGTATATGCCACCCTGCCATCCATCTATCCATTAGCACCTTCCAACTCCTGTTGGCGTGAATATGGCGAGAGAAAGAGAAGCGCACCCAGGACCTTCGCGGAGGTAGAGATGGATGTTTCGCACCTTCCCGACAGGTTCGAGCTCTGGGTACTTGTAGAGATGCTCCAGGACTAGGTGGACACATTCCTCCATGACGGTGTGTGCGGAGGATCCGAGGGCAGAGAAGAAGGCGCCGACGCCTTCATGAGTTGCCTGCGTTGCTCCACGTGAGCATGGTCAATTGGTTCACGACTTCCAAGTGGTTTATTGTAATTTAATTGTTCAAGATGAAGATGTCCAAGAGGATGACAATGACGGAAGAGAAAGCGCACGGGATGGATGTGGAGATGCACGCTGCAGCCGTGCCATGGTGACTTGGGAGTGGGAGTGGGAATGGGCGTCATGTAGATTGGCTGATAGTTTGACATCTTACCTCCTCCTGTTCGTTAAGGAAGGACACTTCAGAAGGCTGTGCAGTGAGCTACGGCATACTACGGCTAACTTCTGCCCGTGATCCACACGTTCGTCACCTTTGTGATCTCTCTTCTACTCTTCCCACTTAAGTACTTAAGTCTGAAGGGATGGCTCCAAACGCTCTCTCGACACGAGCGGATGCAAACGGAGTGGACAACTTCGACTCGATCATCACTCTAGTCGTGTTCCTCCTCACCAGTGCGTTTTACTTATCCCCGTATTATTACCACGATTAACTACCTCGTGTTATGGAATAGACATATGCGTCATCTTCCCCTTCCAACTTTCGCTGCCACTCCCACGCGCAGTACCGCACTTCCTCCTCACCACAGGCATCTCCCTCCGGCTCTTGCCTCCGAGCTGGACAGAGAAGAGCGTAAAGGAAGAGGAAGAGGAGCGCAAGGGGAAGAAGCTCATCCTCCCCTTCAACTTCATCACAGCACCCATCATCGCCGTCCTCTTCCTGCTCGCCGTCCAAGCCATCGGCAGGAAGGAGCTCCATGATGGCATCATTGGAGCCAACAAGTTTGCCTTCTTCTCCTCTACTATTCTCGTTTCATAGCTTACGTCGCTCATTATTGTAGTATAAAGCCATACGACATTATGGCTTTCTTCTTTTCTCTCGTTCGTTCTTCTATTATCACTTTCTTACGATACGATGCTCACCACGCATTTCCACAGGCATATCTCGCCATATCTCTGGACGCAACTGGTTCGCACATCTCTTCCTTTCTTCAGAATATCAAATCAACAACCGATGACAATTGGGAATGACAGGATTCATCCGCTTCCTCGTCGTCTGGGTGGTAAAGAAGGGCGGGAAAGTAGGACACCAGCTTTTCTTCGCGCTCTACAGCTTCTTCTTCGTGCGTTTACCGTCATCTCTTCTTCTCTGTGCTCTCACTCATTTGATGGTGAACGACAACAGGTGCTCGGAACATTCATAGGAAACGTTTGTCCCAAACTCCTCTCCTGCTATGTATTGAAGAATGATGCGGAATGAAAGGACCCAATCATCCTTTCAGGCACGGCCTTCCTTGCCTACCTTACACGCGTATCGAGCAACATCAAGCATCCTCGAGCGTGGATATACTCGCAATTCGCAGTCGCCAACATCTGTTCGTCCCCTCTCTTCCCTTCATGCACCTACTTTTTCAGTATTGATTATTGTCTGATGTCTGGTGGTTCGGTGGGAGTAGCGAGCGCCATACTCGTATCTAGCAATCCCACCAACTTGGTCATTTCAGGAGCCTTCCAGATTGCGTTCATTGAGTATACCGCGAATATGGTCGTACCCGTACGTCTCTCTTCTTTCCGCTTCCAATCCTCAACTTTCCCTTGCTTCACAAGTTTTATTTTTATTTTATGTACAAAGCCAACGCTGACGGCTATTCCAGGTGGTGTGCACGGCCATTATCCTCTTCCCCTTCCTGCTCTACATCATCTTCCCCTCCACCGACCTCATCCCTCTCTCTATCGATATCGTCGAAATGACGGCTGAGGAACGAGAAGCCTCCAACGTCGCAAGACCAGGGTTCTCCGCATCAGCCCAGGCGAAGGACGGGGAGGAAGAGGTGTTACCGCTCAGCGAGGTCTTCAACCCCTTCCTCGATAAGTCTGGCGCGTTGTTTGGGGGAGTCTTGATCGCTATCACTTTGGCCGTGTTGTTGGCTACCAACGCGGCGCACGTCACAGTCGGGGTGAGTCCGTTTTGTCCCCGTCTTCGTCCCATCTCCGCCAAGGTCGTAGACAGGACATATAGAGATAGGGAAGGTAGAAGCTGACAGGGTGAATGGCAGGTGTACGCTGTCACCGTTCCCGCAGGAACTTTGATGCTCGCTCGAGACTTGGTCCATGATTGGATGCACCGAGAGGAAACCCGAGAGTTGGGGAGGAAGAATAGGGGAGAAGGGGACCCATCGAACGACGTAGAACAGGCGCGAGCGGCGACCGAGCAGGATGCAGTACTCATCGATGGCAACGGAGCGACATCTCATCCTCATCCTCCTCCTCAGGTACCAGACACCGAAACAGAAGCAGATCTTGGAGTCCCTACCAACTTAAACGTCGAGCCCCTTAGTGATTCTATCGCTTCGATGAAGAGCGACGAAAAGTATGCGTCCGTTCATATCTACCCACCCTCTCTCCCAGGCCAACGGACGGACGAGGCTCGAACTCATTCATACGGTGCGAATGGGGAGGTAAAGGCGAAGGGGGAACCATCCAACTTGTATTCTATCCTGAACTCCATGGCTACCTCCTTCGTCGACACTTTCGCCACCGTATGCGCCGTCATCTCCCATCTCCCATTCGCCCTCCTACCGTTCTCGTTCAGTATGTTCATCCTCGTCCAATCTCTCGCCAATTTGGGATGGGTCGAGATTTGGGCCAAGTGGTGGGAAGGTTGGGCGAATCGGACGGGAACGTTGGGGATCATTGGGGGTATGGGATTTGTTAGCGTCATCCTATGTAACGTATGTTCCCCTTCCCTCATCCCCATCTTTCTTCATAGTCTCTGCACTGCCTAACGTGGATCCAGTTTGCGGGCACGAATATCGGAGCGAGTATCCTGCTGTCGAGGATCCTCCAGAGCTGGCTGGCATCGAACCAAGTTTCAGATAGGAACAGAGATGCAGCCGTTCGTCCACTGCCCCTCCCGTCCTTCTCCAAAGTGTGTGTGCTCACGAAAAGCAGATTTACGCTTTGACCCTTGGAGTCAACTATGGTGCATTTTCTGCCGTCTTCTCTGCCTCCCTCGCCGGACTCCTCTGGTGCGTCCCTTCTTCGAATCCTTTTCAGCTACGCTAAACGAATATGGTATAGGAGGGACATTCTGAGGAGAAAATACATTCATGTCCGACGACTGGACTTTGCACGAATCAATCTCCCCATCATCGCTATCTGTAGTATGTTTTCTTTCGTCTCCCTATGATCTAATGCTGAAAATGGACCAGTGACCGTAGGACTCAGCATCCTCACTGCAGAGGTCTACATCATCAAAGACGGAAAACTGCCTGACAATGTCAGCAAGCTTTAAAACGACACAAAAGAACCATGTTGTCACTTCAAGTCATCTGTTTGCACCGTGACTTTCACAAAATTTGTCCATTGCATCCTCCTTCATGTCTTCGTTGTTGTATTACTACTGGACTGAATTTGTGTATATAATCAGCAACCTCAAATCCGTCTGCTTCAAATTGCATGTTCGAACGTTTAGATTCTGAAGCTGGCGCTTTTGTTGACACCGTCAGCTCGGAGCCCTGGTTAAAAGATAACCAATCACCACTGCCTTCGATAGTGTATCGTCTGACTTCAGTCAAGATACGGATTCCCACCATAAACGCCATTTCACTTGAACGGGATAAGTTGGATAGATAGCCGAACTACCAGCTTGCATTACGATGAAAAATAATGTACTCACCACTGCCAATGGTTAGTTGGCAGGGCCCACAACCGCACGTCATCCCTCACCACTCCTGCAGTCTGCTTGTTCTTTCCCACTCCACCCCTGAGCATTTTCCTAAACTTCTTCTCCTCCTTATCCCTTATCTTCTCCTCCAAACTCCTCTCCTCACTCCAAGGTGTCACCTCGCAAATCTCCGCTCTGAACAGAGCACTTCTGTGGTGCAGCCTCCCAGAACGACCACGTCCGTGTATCCGGATTCCCTTGCCCATTTGCGATTTTTGAACCCATGTACGACGGATGACGAGGTTGTTGATGCGCTCTTGAAGAGGGATGTCCGAATGAGGGAAGCGACGAATGTAAGCCATTTGCGCTTCTCTGAGACAGTCGGCAACGGGTCGGGCGATGCCTTTTTTGGAGTGTTCGGCTTGCACGATGGCTTTGGAGAGGTTGTGGACGGAGGCCATGAAGCGTGAAAACTCGTTGAGCTTTTGTGGAGACACAGCAAGCCAGTTGGTCTGCGCCCGGATCTAGAGCAAAAAAAAGTTCCCGTCTACACTTGTCCTATTACAAGAAAGGAATGGAAGACGTACGAAAGGCTCGCCGACGCGAGTGGGCTCTTGGATTTGCACCTGGCTTTTGGGAGGCGCCTCAGTCTTCAGCCAGCCGGGTCTTTCCCATTTCGGCAGAGGAGCACTGAGAGACGGAGACGGCGCTGCTGGCTCTTTTGCTGCCGAGTGCGCTGTTCGAAAAGTAGCAAACGTGCGTTTGAGAGGCAGTCTGAACATTGAAGTCGTGGATGGGAGAATAAGTCCTTCAAACCTTATCTAGGCTGTCAGTCGGAACCGCTAGTTAGAGTTTTGGCTCTTTGTTTTTTTGCTATCCAAGGTAAGCGGGCAGGAGGCACATTTAGCAAGGATGGGATGTGAGTAGTTCGCGCTGTGGATGGATGGTGTACTGAGAGTATTCATGCGATGCAGTCAGACACAATAACGTTTTACACCGAAACCACTTCCGCAAGGATTGGCAGAGGCGGGTCAAGACTTGGTATGACCAACCTGGAAAAAAAGTGACCAGGAGGATCGCAAGGGAGAAGAAGGCTACTGCCCTTGGTGGTCGGTGCGTTTGCCTTTGCTTTGAAATGGGAGCGTGCGAGCGTTTTTGTGGAATATGTACTGATGTTTGTTGGATTGTTACTACGACAGACCAACACAGCTCCTTCGCCCCGCCGTTCGCTGCCCTACCATCCGTTACAACCGTCGTCTTCGTGCAGGCCGTGGCTTTACCCTTGAGGAGTTGAAGGTTGGCTTTCCGTCCATACACTCCGCACAACGAGACTGAGACATCGATGGTGCAAATTTAGGCTGCTGGCATCCGCCGCAAAGAGGCTCTCTCTATTGGTATCCCCGTTGATCACAGGAGGCGCAACCGCTCCGAAGATTCCCTCGAGCTCAACACTCAGAGGCTTAAGACGTACAAGGAGAAGCTTGTGCTTCTGCCTAAGAAGTCAAAGAAGAAGGGAGAGAAGAAGGACGCTGTACGTATCCTCTGTCTACGCCTGGTTTTCGTTTGAAACTGAGGTAATGCAGATGGACGTCTCTCCCGATAACACCACCCGCGACCTCGCTACCATCCTCCCCATTCCCACCGGCTACACTCCGGAGCAGCCAAGGGCCATCACCGCTGAAGAGAAAGAATTCAATGCGTTCGCCACTCTTAGGAAGGCGAGGAGCGACGCGAGATTGGTCGGTGTTAGGAAGATCAGGGCCGCCAAGAAGGAGGTGCGTTTCCCATCTCACTGTTTATTGCGTTCAGCACAGCGGGATGTTAACCAGATTTTTCTGGGGTGTAGGAGGAAGCTGCCGCTCAAAAGAAGTAAGGGACATACCCTTCCCTCCCCTCTATTACCTACCTACCATCATGCCACCGATCCGTCTATGTTCTTCCCATGTCTTACATTGCAACTATGCTTCGATGTGCCTCAAACAAACCTCTGTGCTACGACAACTCGGGTCACTTTCTTTGTGGCTAAAGAGAGGGTCAAAGTCTCTACTTTTTGCTATCACTCATGGACAAAACGAGAGAATTCAATTTGAAGTAGGCAACAAAGCAAAGCATCCGACAACAACATTCCAATATTCGCTACTACCTAATTTTGAGTATCCAACCTGCCCTCCTTCGCATTTATCGACAATCTAGGCCTGCCAAAGGTGGTAGGTACGAGACCATCGTCTGCTTGGACGGGAGCGTCAAGGGTCCCAATGATGCCAACAGCATCAATGGCTCGCTTGAGCACAAATTCATCGTCGTCCTCAAAGTCCAAGTCAAAGGCTCGCTTCCCCTTCCCAGCCAAGGAACCTCCCTCCTTGTCATAAAGCACGGTGTTGTTTGCTACATGAACGTTTCGGGTGTAGCTGTTGCCTCGTAGATCAAGGTACTTGAATACCTCCTGAGTGTCCCCAATAGTCGAGGAAATAACGTCGTTGGTGATGAAGAGGGTTCCGAAACCTTTTTGCGTTGTATCGATGAAGGTTTGGTGACCGCCCGCTGCAAGGTCAGGCTCTTTGAGAGTGCGCGTATACCTACGTAGCACATTAGAATTGTAGAAAGCAAAAGGCAGTAACGGTGAAACATGTACGTGTGGTTGATCGATCCCACGTATCCTACGGCGTCGCCATAATTGGCTTCAACATTTAAAGGATATGAGAAAGAGTCAAGGAGAGTGACGATGCCGTTATGAGTGGACTTGGTGATTCCCTTCTGTTCTTGATGGACATACTACATCGATGGTCAATTCACATATCCATGCAAGATGCAGAAAACACTTGCCTCATAATACGCTTGGTTCTTGTATATTTGCTGATTGTAAAATTCCAAGTCTTGCTCAAAGTCAACCAGCTTGACCTGTCCAGAACCAGTGACGATAGTACTAGATATTTTGATATTTCTTTTCGCGGTTACGACCTCTGTCACAGTCGCATTATCAGCTGTTGCCTTGACGGTGGTCTTCGGATCGATGAAATCCGGCGCGTGATAATAGAGCATCTTCCCAGTCGTCCTCTTGGGGCTTTTGTCTAATTTGACGACAATGTTCCCGGAGATGAACCAGTTGGCATAGGTCGTTCGTTCTGGTCCTTGACCGGCGACGGATAGGGTGAAGTTATGTGGTTTGGAGTCAGTGAGAAGAGGGAGGAAGGGAGTAATATCGATCCAATAAGTTGGAGCCTTCCGGGTTATCTTCCGTCAATGTTCGAGAAGAGAGGGCAACAATACTTTACGTCAAAAGCGCCATATGCTGCCATTGGTCGCCAGATTGAAAGGATGATACCTCCAGTGTAGATCACAGGGAATACGTATGCAACTCCGGCTAGCTAACACTTGCCTCAGGCCGAGTTAACCAATGAGAGGAGGAAAGCGAACTTTAGAATCGATGAACAGCTGGGCCTCGCGGTAGGGGCCATTTCCCAGCAAGGCGCCATCAGGGAAGTAAGGCAGCGCTTCATTCACCGCATTGGTGTACCAGAATTCTTCGTTTGAGTTCCCAGAGGCAAAGATCTCAACGTATGCTTCCGCTGCATTCTGTTCTGATCGCTTAGTCTCGTGAGGTATTGCATGACAAAGGTGACGCACAATAGGGAATGTAACATTTGTTTGACCGCTGGGAGGAGTCGAAAACACGCTCCCTTGGCCTTCATCCGTTTGTTGACGAGAAAGGGGAAGGATGAGATCTGCCGTCTCAGGAACCGGAAAGGTCTTGGTAGAGCCGTAGAAGGTAGCGGTCACAATGGCTGATTCTTATCAGTCCTGGCTACCTATGCGAAGATGCTAAGCGCACTATGAAAAATTCCAGTGTACGTCTAACATCAGTCACAATCAGAGATTTTCAGCAAACTGTTGTAAGAGGAACGCACGTTGTCGATCAGGTTCCCTTCATCGAATAGTAGCGTTCCCGGATTTTTCAAAAGTGGAATGTATTTCGACACATCTTTCACCACGGTCCAGATGATGCCTGCCCTCGTAGGCTCAGCGGTAGAAGTTCTCCAGACTGTTTGTCGCCATCCCATCAGTCCGTCAACTTTTGTAGAGACTATGGAGAGACGGCGCACTCTCGACATCGTTCAGGTAGAGTAGTCCCAACCTGTCAAACTGAGTTCCGTTGCTTGTTACTTTCAGAATAATTAACGTCAGTAACAGAGTATAGGAAGAAATAGAATATACCAGTGATGTTAAGGGTGACAGCGGCCCAATTCTCGCATTTCGAAGGCGGCGTGTATTCAGTGACAGCAGGAATACCGTACGAGAACGCGAAATCGTGGACTAGAAGGGTGACAGTCTCTTCACATCCTCCATGAGGCACAACGGGAGGATTTTGAACCTATACCGTTTCTCCATGAGTATCAATCAAATGGAAGCATTCTTTCCAGCCACTAAAGCACAGATGAGGGAGTAAGCAAGGCATACCTGGAAGTTCACCAAAACCCCACTTGCATTGGAGCTTTGTCTCCTTTCCAGCACTCGGCCAGCTCCATGACTAGCAGAATGGATGGTTGGTGGTGGAGGACCACCACGGGCGAACCCATCGCGGGGAGGAGCGAGACGATTCCATGGGAATGTCAAAGGTTGTGGAGAGGCAGAGCGACGAAGTGCATGTTCTTGTCCGGGCCGTGGTTCGTGTCTCGCTTGACTCCCTCGAGAGAGGGAGAGCAAAGTAAAGACGGTCGATAAAAGAATGGACTTCATGATGTGGTATATCAATACTCGTACTCCCAGTGCTACTTGAAGTTGGTAGCCACTGGACTTTAACCTCTCAGATACCAAACGAGAGAAGCCTTAAAGAGGGAAGGTGGTGGTGGTATATGACCTGGGATGTCGCCAGATTTCGAATTGTCACAACAATTCAGTAATCGCCTGCGACGCGTGGAAGAGGGGATGTATCCGCTGATAAGGCTTTCTCCGCCTGTTTTGATCCCAGGTATATTTACGGCGTCGTCCAGAAGCAGGAGAAGAAAAATATGCAGTTTGGAACGAGCATTGATATTATGCACAAATTTTGTGAGGACAATGGTAGATAGATAGGCATTGTAGAACTCCACAACCTCCACCAGCAGGTTATCGATCAACCTCCCCGAACACCTTCATTCATCACACCACCGTTAGCTCGCGTCAACATCGCAAAACGAAAAGAGAGCACTCACCAAATCCATCGTTCCAATGATCGCGACCACATCAGGTAGGTCTGTGGAACGTCATATCAGCACGACAAATAACGGGAAATGGTAAGGAACGTACAATGATGTTTGCACATAAAGTCCGCCCCGGCCAAATGGGCGAAACCAGGAGCTCGAATCTTGCACTTATACGGCCTGTTCGTCCCGTCACTGACGAGGTAGACGCCCATCTCTCCCTTCGGTGCCTCAATGGCTGAGTAGGTTTCTCCTGGAGGTACAGAGTATCCTTCAGACCAGAGCTTGAAGTGGTGAATGAGCGACTCCATGTTCTCTTTCATCATTGACCGTGGAGGAGGGACGATCTTATGGTCGTCTATCTTGATAGCACCAGCGGGCATTTTGTTTAGGCACTGGGTTGTGTCCCATTCCATCAATAAAACTCAGAGATGGAAAGGGACACGCACTTGTGAAATGATTCGTAACGACTGCCTGAACTCCTCGATCCTGCAAAGGTATCGGTCGTAGCAATCGCCATTCTTCCCAATAGGTACATCGAACTCCACTTGGTCATATGCGTCATACGGTGCAATTTTACTGTGGAGTCAGGTCAATCAGTTAACTGACCGACATAGAATATGGAGACAAGACAAACCGAAGGTCCCACTGAATCCCGCTCCCTCGCACCATCACACCTGAGAAACCGTAGGATTCAGCCTGTTCCTTAGTTACAACTCCAATTCCCACCGTCCTATCCAAGATTCCGGCGTTGCATCAGGCTCCGTTCGTTCAAATAGACGTAAGCCGTAGGGAGGACAGACCTCTCTTTCCAAATCCTGTTCTCTGTCAACAGTTCCTCAAACTCATCTACTCTCTGGCTGAATTGTGTAGCCCATTGAAAGATATCGTCCAACAATCCATGAGGGAGATCGCTGGCTACTCCTCCAGGTCGCACGTAGTTCGCATGCATACGGGCACCAGACACGCGCTCATAGAACTCCATCAACTTCTCCCGCTCTTCGAAGCCCCATAGGAAAGGTGTCAGAGCACCAACGTCTGGGAGATTAAAATCACGACTATCAGACAAATATAAAGGAAGCGAAAGAGGAGGAGGGACGAACCCATAGCGTGGGTTAGAACAGCCATCAAATGGTTTAAAACGCGAGTAATCTCTCCAAACAAGGTTCGGATCCATTTAGCCCTTTCTGGGACGTCGATGTTGAGGAGCTTTTCGACGGCACGTGCAAAGCAGAGCCTTGAAGACAGGTGGATTAAGGACAATCAATGGAAATGTGGAAGACCCACTCGTTTGTCATCATGGACACCTGTTCAAGACGGCAGAGTTAGGGAGGAAGGGGAGGAACGGAAGGCACGAACGTAGTCTAACCTATCAAAGTAGGGAAGTGCCTGAGTATACGTCTTGTACTCTATCAGCTTCTCCGTTCCCCTGTGCAAGAGTCCAATGTGCGGGTCGGCGCGAAGAATTTCTTCTCCATTCATCTCCAGGATCAACCTCAATACACCGTGAGCAGCAGGATGCTGAGGACTGTTCCAATGCGTAACGTAGCATCAAAATTACATGGCCATTCCATAATTCCCTATCCTGAAGCAGGAATAAGATGAGAAGTTTGACGAACCCAAAGTTGACAGTGAAGTGTCTCAAATTATGACCTTTCCTAGTTGCCACATCCTCCCTTAAAATTTCTTCGGCAGTCAAATGGTGCAAGTCCTCCACAGTCAACGGCTGTTCCTTCAGCAACACCGGCGGTATTTCAGGTTTGGGAGGGGTCGGAGTCTCAGCAGTACCTGTCGAGGCCGTGGCGAGGCGTCGGACCGGGACACGGAGCGAAGGAACAATGGAAGAGCGGGAGAAAGTCCGCCGGAGGGCAGGGGGTGGACGAAGAACCATCACTGCGGCGGCTGAGGTGGTCAAAGAAGTTGTGTGATGAAGTTAAGTTTCGTCGTTAGGGCGGAAATGCGGATCCGACAAGGCAGACGAATCCACAAGGGTTGAATATTGTTCGAGTTTCGAGTGGACATCCAGGATTATAGAGAGCTTGGGAGAACAGCAGGATTCAATTTTATGTTATACCATTATTAGGGATAATTGGTGCGTTTCCTGAGTTGGGGAAGTGTAAACGACTGTGAGAGCAAAGTCTGTGCCAACAATTGTCATGTGGACTTGAACCTTTCTATAGTCAACTCTGCATGTTTCTTTCACTGCAAAGTAATGACCCTGAAGATGAGGTACGCAGGAGCAAGAACCACTATTAGTTGGCGCCTGCTGGCGTCTTGCTTTGAAGGGTTGACAGTAAACTTGCCTACCTTTCGATCCATGAGGCGACGATGATTTGTAACAGCGTCGATAACTGCTTGATACCACGAAGAACCATGGTCAAAGATTATGCACCTCCTTATGTTGTTCAAGCCTCAGTCTTACCAACAACGGGAATAACCCAGTCGTAAGCAGGAGTTAACCATTGCCCTCACTTCCAACTTCTAACACTGCTCTGCCTCTTTTATATACCGCATATCAGCGATGTTTTTGAATATTAAACGATATCCACAAATTTTAATCTGTTAAACGCTCTGTATGCATATAATGAATGCGCAGCCACGTTCTACTATTCCCTCCATTTACTGCCTTGCAACTCGCCGCCTTCAATTCGGTTCTTCAGCCCGCTCAGTGTATAATTATACATCTTACGCACTGTTTAATAACTCAAATGTACGTGCCAGCAATTCACCCCACAGTTTCAAGGAGTTATACACGAGTTATACACAAACAAGCTTGTGCGTTACCTATCACTGATGCTTTATATTTATCATCGCAGCCTCTCGAGCCTCAAGCAATCTTTGCAGCCTCAGAGAAGTGACAAGTGTGTGTGCTGTGGCGTCGGGCACTAGGTTCCCTCACCACGTGATTGTCCACAGGTCTCAACGCGCGTGGTTACGCTAAGCTGTGATGCACTATGAGGTCGTGGGGAAGATAACCCCCAGGATCAGGATAAACAGGGCGGAATGGAGCAACCCTGATTGATGCTGGTTTAGACGATAATTAGAAGGTTCAGGATGAATAGCATGTAATCCTAGATAGTATCGACTAAAATGGTCGCCGGAATGTGGTAGCTTGACGATCCCCTTTCATGTCTTGTGCTCCTACCGAATTTCAGTGAGAGAAATGATGTACTTGCTGTGATGACGGCGGGTCCCTCCACATCACCATGGGGAGGGGGATAGGTGACTGTGAATATTTAAGTGCTCCAAATACCTTACCTTTCCCTCAACGGGCTGTCTCTTTGCTTCGCTTATCGCACGATCGAAATGGCTGCTCTTCTCGCCCTTCTAACGTTCGCAGGCTCTCTCTTTCATGGAGTCTTCTCCATGCCCATCACGAATCAGACGGTTTCTACTCTAGCCCAGAACCCGCCTCATTTCGTCCTGTACTCTGACAAGTGGGCGAACCAAGGTAAGGATTGATTTGAGTGACGATGGTTTCTCTGAACTTCGTGATGTAGGAGCACCCCCGGCTGCATCAGCGCTGGACGGCTGGAATGTTTTCGTTCTCTCGTTGTAAGCTGCTTCAACGATTTGATCGGAGAAAAGCAACACTCACCTATCGCTCGCAGCTGGCTCGCTACTCAAGGACCTTTTGACATGGTCCAAGGCTGGGTGTGGCTCACGGATCAACAACGTGCAGACTTCAGAGCTCAGTACGATGCTGTTGGAGCTAAAATCATGGTTGCCGCCTTCGGTTCGTTTACTCTCACTCCTCAATAGCGTCTTTGCTGACAACTGCCTGCGCAAGGTGCAACGGATCGCCCTACGAGCGCTGGTCTTGATCCTGTCACCACTGCTACGAACTTGGCCAACTTTGCGAAGCAATATAACGTTCACGGAGTAGACATTGATTATGAAGATTTCGAGTAACGTTTCATTGTACTCGTAGCTGATACCCTCATTCATACCTAGGGAACAGCGCCATGAATGGAGGCACGGCGGAAGCTTGGCTAATCACCTTCACTCGAGAGCTTCGAAACCAGCTTGGCAGCGATTACATTATTACCCATGCCCCAGTCGGTGAGCGAGTTGTTGGATCCCGAAGGACTGACTTGCCTTACTTCGCTTGACTCAGCACCTTGGTTCACGGACAACACAGATCCTTCAGGAGGGTGCGTAATGCCAATATCTTCATCCCTCCGATCTGAAAAGTATTGCAGAAAATTCGTCTATCCTGGAGGCGGTTATACAAGGATTCACCAAGAGGTTGGGGATCTCATTGATTGGTGTAATCCCTCTTCATTTTGCTGTGCCCATTTTCTGACAACCTCGCAAAGATAACATCCAGTTCTACAATCAAGGCACCGATTACACAACCTGCGACTCCCTGTTACATACCAGCGCTGCTATTGAACCACACACTTCGATATTCGAGATGGCTGCTCGGGGAATAGATCTGAATAAGCTTGGTACAGCTTCCTTTTCCCTCTCGAATAGTTACTGATAAACGAAACACAGTTTTGGGCAAACCTGCGAGCACCGGGAGTGCGAGCTCGGGCTACGTATCACCGGACGTATTGAGCGGCTGCGTTGCTGAAGCCAAAGCATCTGGATATTGTGCGCTCTGCTTTCTCCTTTCGAGCTATATTTACGCATTCACATTGGATAGCCGCCGGATTAATGGTTTGGCAATATCGTAAGTTCTGTCCTTTCCTTGCACCTGCTTGACGCTGACTTTTCTTCGCAGCCGATCAACCTGGTCAGTCTCATCTGCATCTGTGCCCAACTTGCGCTGCTAATGCGATAATCAACAGTCGGATACGTGAACACCGTTTGGGGATAAGGCATCTACGTGCAGCCTGGAAGAGGAAGAATCTACCACCGAGCAATGACTTTCCTTTGAGCAATCTTTGCGCAATGTCAGAATATGTAACATGGAAGAAAAAATGTATACTTCTAGTCGAACGGTGTTATATGGTAACAATCCTTTAAGGAACGTCCCTTTATGGCATATGAAGGTATATTCATATTGGCGGGCAAGATCACTGTTGCTGGTCAAAGGAACGGCCATTGAGGGAGAAGATGGAGTGGTTTCAGATGGAGTGGTTTAACCATGACCCCTTGGCGGCGCGTCAGGTGATTCCCAGTGTTGGCGCATGGTGCTCAAGATCAAGAGAGCTTGAAAGGACATATACATCTTCGACGCTGTGATGGAGCCGGTATATATAGTACTGCCTATGTGGGGGATGGTGCGTACATTCCTTGACGTAGACATGCTCAAACGGATTCGTGAGCAACAAGTCATATTGGAGTTTGCGTGTGAGGCACCATGTATCATTTCTCTTACTCAGAATTTTGGCCTCACATGCACGAGAGATATGAGAGCAGGACGCGCAAGTTATGCCCGCATCATTGTATCAACATGAAGCGAGAGCAAATGCGTCTTCGCAAGATCTGTTCGATCTTATGTAATATTTTATTCACTCTATTTACAGTACGCTCGATTTGCCGGCCACTGAGCAATATTTTGTTGCCATATGATATTCAACGGGAGCGCCTTCTAAATGCAGTCATTAACTTGATTTTACGAGATGAAGCAAGACGAGCAACACAGCTCAGGGCGTCCGTCTTGACCTCTCTCAGTTTTCATATTCTCGTCGTATCAAATACAATGCTTGGCAGTTGCTAGCAGCCCGAAGTGATAGCAGTGATGTGATAAATTTATTTATGCTTTTATGCTCTGACAGACAATGATCGACTGTGTTCAAGTCACGCTCTCGTCCACAGTTTCTGACACCTTGCGGATAGCTTCAGCGTTTCTTTTACTTCCTTTTACCTCAGTTGTTCTTCGAAGCGTCGAGCCTTGCTTGCCACCCACGTTGCGATTTCTGGACATTATAAGCCACTAAAGGTAACGACCCCACCGTTTCAAGGAGTCGTTCATTATTGTACATCCCTCGGTTACTCGTGATTTTAAATTTACCACATCATTTTTTGGCTGGCCCGGAGAAGTGACTTGACAGTGGAGTATTGGCCCATCGGAACTAGCTCTCGCCACATGATTGTACCATAGTTCACAACGCGTGTGCTGACGCTAAGATGTGGTACATGGTCATGTCGTGGGGATGATGGGGGCGATAACGTAGGAAACACACGCGGGATAGAGAAACCGGTGATTGAGGCACTTTTGTGAGAAGAATTGCAAGGTTTAGCAACAGTGGATAATATCGACCAAAATGGTCGGCGAGATGTGATGGCTAGCCGACCCCTTTCATGCCTTGTGCTAACTTGTGCTCCTACAAGTTTTCAGTCAGAGCATGGTGTGCTTTCTCAGACTGCAGCATGAAGACCTCCACATCACGATGGAGGTGGGGAGCAAAGGATGGTACTTATGTAGGTGTCTCCAACCCTCTTCTTTCTCTAGTTAGCTAACTGCCTCGTTGCGAAATGGCCGCTCTTCTCGCTCTTCTCACGCTTGCAGGCTCTCTCCTGCATGGGACTCTCTCCCTTCCAATTACAAACCAGACGGTTTCGACGCTCGCACAGAATCCGCCTCATTTTGTCTTGTACTCGGACAAGTGGGTGAATCAAGGTAAGGGCTGGCATGCGTGGTGATGGCTTATCTGGACTTCGTGGCGTAGGCGCACCGCCCGCTGCCTCAGCTCTGGATGGCTGGAATGTCTTCGTACTCTCTTTGTATGCTAGTTCACTGTTTCACTTGATCAAAGTGGCGCTCACCTTACATTTCTTGTAGTTGGCTGGCAACTCTGGGACCGTATGATATGGTGCAAGGTTGGGTATGGCTCACGGATCAGCAACGCACAGACATCAGAGCGCAGTACGATGCTGTCGGTGCTAAAATCATCGTCGCTGCCTTCGGTTGGTTACTCTCACTTCTCTGTGACCTCTTTTGCTGACAATTGCTTGCTAAGGTGCAACGGATCGTCCCACCAGTTCTGGACTTGATCCTGTCACTACTGCTAGAAATTTGGCTAACTTTGCGAAGCAATACAAAGTTCACGGTGTCGACATTGACTACGAAGACTTCGAGTGAGCTTTTATTTAAGCCATGAATGTTGTCATCGTTTACCATGGTTTACAGTGCCATGAATGGAGGTACCGCAGAAGCTTGGTTGATCACATTCACTCGAGAGCTTCGAAACCAGCTCGGAAGCAGTTACATTATCACCCACGCCCCAGTTGGTGAGCGAAGTGATCTCGCCCGAAAACTGGCTTGTCTTACTAGCTTTTCCCAGCCCCATGGTTCACGGACAACAAAGATCCTTCAGGAGGGTTCGTCATGCCTGTCACCCATAGAGCGATGTCATAGAATTCCAGGAAATTCGTTTACCCCGGAGGTGGTTATACAAGGATACATCAGGAGGTGGGCAGTCTCATTGATTGGTGTAAGTCTCCTTCGTTCCTTCCCGCATATGTTCTGATGAAGTTGCAAAGACAACATCCAGTTCTACAATCAGGGTACCGATTATACAACATGCAACTCTCTCTTACACACTAGTGCTGCTATTGAACCACGTACTTCGATTTTCGAGATGGCTGCTCGGGGGATAGATCTAAATAAACTGGGTAGGTCCGTTGGTTTCTGGTCGAAGAGTTGCTTAATGAAAGCTTAGTTCTGGGGAAACCTGCGAACACCGGTAGTGCCAGCTCTGGTTATGTGTCGCCTGCCGTATTGAAAGGCTGCGTTGCTGAAGCCAAAGCCTCTGGATATTGTGAGTCTAAATTCCGTCCAAAGTAAGAGATATTTATACATCAGCATCGGTTAGCCGCCGGATTGATGGTTTGGCAATATCGTAAGTTCTTTTCTCGTCTCCTCCCTGCAGTGCGTGCTGACCTTCATTTCTAGCTGATCAACCAGGTATGCCGCATTCACTTTCAGCCTTCCGTTCCTGACGTGATTAAACAATAGTTGGATACGTGAAAACAGTTTGGGGATGATCAATCAAAGGGCATCTTGGGAGGAAACAAATTTACGACACAAGGAACGACTTTTCCTTCGGAAGTCATTAAACAAAGGCAGAATGTTTGTAACGTGCAAATGAACAAAATGTATCACCAGGTCGATATCTTCAAGCTAGACGCGAATGATTCGAAGACGATCATTAAATTACAAAACAATACTTCTTCCTTCCTCCTTTCATTTCGAGGTCGTTTAATTTCCAAAGATGTCACTGTTACATAAATAATGGTTAACGTTGCCCGTCGACGGATATATGAACGCGCACTCGTACTCTTCGCCGATCATATCTTCACCAGCGCCATAAGCCATATCCACGAGCTCTCCAAATACAATGCCTCTGCCCATTTCTTCATAATCCGGACCATTGTCAAACAAAGTCGTATCCTTCTCTTCCAAGCGAAGCCTACCGGCGACGTTGATAGGTGGCTCGAGGTGTTTCCCAACAACAGCAGCCCAATCCAAACCACGGAAGAAGGGGTGTGCAGTTGCAGACTCTTGGTTAGGAGAAGAAAGACGCAGAAAGGGGTCTTTAACGAGTAGGGATTGGATAAATGTCCTGAAACACGCATCCGGAATAAGATTTTCGAGGTTCGCGGGGTATGGCACCGGATCCCGCGCGATAGCCGCAATGCAACCTTCACTTCCACCGAAAGACCTGCAATGCATCAATAAGACATGAGCAATTCAATATAGACGAACTTGGGAATGAAAGGTCGGTGGGAGAATGCCATCTCAAACGCCATGGTTCCAACCGCCCACCAATCTGCAGCCGTTGAAGGGTAATCCTTGATCACGTATCGCTGGATGTCCCAATCCAAGGCTTGAAGTTCCAAATGCGTGTTGGCGAGTTCAGGAGACATGTATTCAACAGTCCCAAAAGCACAATCCAATTCAATTTTCTGCCCTCGGTAGATGTGCGTAGCTTTCCCAAAATCTACGAGCTTAATGTGGCCATCAGCGGCAATGAGAACATTTTCGGGCTTGATATCGCGATGGATAATCCCCCTTGAATGTAACCATTCAGTGACAGCAACAATCTCAGCCAGGTAAAAGCGAGCGAAGTCCGGGTTTTGGAATTCTTGCCAGTGTTGATCCATGAGTCGAAAGAGTTCTCCTCCATTCACAAATTCTGACACGAAAAAGGCATTGGAATAATCCTGAAAAGCCCCAAAAGGTCGCGCAATCAAGGGATGCGATCCGGAATTGCCGATGCAGAGGAGCGTCCGGAATTCGTCTCTGATGAATCGCGCGTCACGAATCTTCTCCTTAGGACAGACCTTAACAGCCATGACAGGAGCAGGACGACGAAGAAGAAGCGATAGATTCGACATGCTGTTCTCCGTCGCTATGTGGCAATAGCTGCTCGCCCCTGCCGCAAAAATTCGACCAAAGTCGAAATGGAAAGCGGAAATGTCTTCGTAAATGAGAAACAATCTCTTCTCCCTTAATTGTAAAGGAAGAGGATTGGGTCGGAGTGGTGCCCACAGTTGCGCAACGCGTAGAGTAACTGACACTGAGCGCTCTTCGTCCTCTTGGGAATGTTCATCGGGGGGAGATGTCGACATTTCCCGGATTCGAGAAGGCAGAAGTATGTTGTTATTGAACAGAGACAGCATCTATGATACTATTGTTTCTGAAGCTTGGCGTTAGGAGGAGGTGAGAATTCAAAGTGAATCTCTCGGGCAGGGAGAACAGAGCGTACCGCCCGACTCCTACTGGCAATTGGCAACTTGAATATCCTAGGTGCTGACGCCGACTTTAAAGGGAGGGGGGAGGAGGTCGGCGGGGGGTTGGGGTTACAAAGGAGAAGGAAGAGGGAAGGCGGAACAGAGGGCTTTTCAGCACAGGGATGTAAAGTTTGTGAGTTACCGCCTTTATACGCTTTCTGTGCATCCCAGTTCGCACACACCACCTGGTCAATAGTTGGAAACAGATATTCAAGCTACTGCATTGTTGTGCCTTGTTTCCTTGCTGCCGAATGTCTTCCGGCCCACTTTTCCGTTAAAGAAACAAGTCGATCACAAGGTAGTGCAGAGAAAGCGTGTTGCGACTTAGAAGGCAACAAAGAAATATGGCATCGGAAGGAACGTGACTTTCTATATTTATATAGTACTCCCTTTTTCAAACTCCTGTGGAATAAGCCGATGCTCATCGATATATCAGTAAACACTCTCTGCAATCTTGTGCAAAGAGTGCGTCGTGATTCCTTTTGCTCTTCTGTTGAAAAAAACATGAAGAAGCCAACTCACAGGACATAGGGGTCTGCTTGATAAAGTTGAAGCATGAACACCAATCTGTCTGACCGCTAGCAATAATTGATAGAAACATGCAAAGGTTTCGCCTCGTGGGAAAACTGTTTTGAAGAAAGCAGCGAGACGTCACAAGTTTCATTGTCACGCTGCAACAAAGTCGTCCATACCTGAGCTCGTTAGGTTCTTTCAATTGTACAGAAGCTGGACCCTATAGGTGTTTAACTGCCCTTTCATAGGCTTACAAATGAGAATGATGGCTACATTGCAATTGGCAGAATTTCAGATGTCGATACTCTGGTGAAAGTTAGTTCCGGATGTTTGCTAGACTCATCGGGTCCTTGTTGTGCGCACAAAGGCGACGGAAGCCCAAACGCGTAAACACGACCATGAGCTCTTCGCCCTCTCCCCCACCTCCAGAGCAACCCTCCAGCCTTGTACCAGGAAGCGATGATGAGAATTTGCCGCGTCCGACGAGGAAGATATCCATAACAGTGAAGGATTTCAATCGGAAGGGTTCACTCAATGTTGCTGCGCCAATTATCAGGTCGAGAATGTTGCAGAAGGAGGCTCTGAACCCTGAACTGGGGGGAGATGGTACGAGCTCTGTATATGGTAATGGAGAAGAGAAGGGAGAAGCTCTCCAAGAGAGAAATGGTGGCGCTGCGAATGGCCTCGTCGCATCGTCGGCGCCTGGGATAAGCAGTGAAGAGCTGGAGAGTGCTTCAGCAGCACCACAAACTCAAACGGACGAGACAAAGGCAACGGAGGAACCTGAACCAACTTCAGCCAAGGTTGAAGAAGCAGTACCAACTCCTCCTGAGGCTTCCTCGGGGTCCGAGTCCGAGTCGCAAATGAAAGCTAATGGTGCTGAACAGTCTCCTTTGCCAGAGCCGCTCAACAAGGAGTCTGTTATTTCTGCAACCGAGCCATTGAGCTCTAAACATTCTTCTATTTCCGAGGGAGTCACTTCCGCAGAAGTAGGACAGCCGCAAGCTCAAGACATACCTGCTCAGCTGTCCTCGAAGCAACATGAGCTGCCAGCTCTCACCGAAAATCCGTCCTCTTCATCTCTCCCACACTTGCGTGCGGCACCTCCGCCTCCTGTCCCCTCTGCCGACGACGACCACGAACCGCTAGAATCACCTCCAATGTCTCCCATTACCAAGGACAAAGGCAAAGCTCGGGCGCCGCCGATTCCTGACAAAGTGCCCATCGAACCAACGCCAGAACAAACAAATACTGCTCTCCAAGAAGAAGAAAAACAGGAGAGACGGTCGGAGAATGGAACTGGTCAGGAGGTGGCGCAATGGAAGTTGAAGACGATTATCTGGCCTCCTAGGAATAGGGAGGCGACCACTATCAGGATCATCACGCAGAATGAAAATGGCCCATGTAGCCTTATCGCTCTTTGTGAGTCTTTGTTCCGTTCCTTCCCCCTTGCAATCAGTCCCGAGTGAATTATTACTTCTCTTCCCCTTACTCTTCTCTTACCACATTCGACCGACAAACAGTTTTGTGTGGTGCAGCACTTGGTCCACCGTAGAGCGCCACTTTCATCTCAATTTGTCGTTCCTTATGGAGCATTATTGACTTCCTTGCTGTTCCTTGACTAGGTAACATTCTGATTCTGCGAGGCCAAATAACCATCACCCCGCCGAATAGAGCATCAGTAACCTACGATTACCTTTCCTCCCTTGTGGCCTCACATCTTCTTCAAATGATATCCAACGCCGATTCTCCATCCTTAGATCTAGATTCAGCTCTTTCCATCCTTCCTAAAACACAATATGGACTCGACGTCAATGTCCGCTTCGGGTCCTGCGATGGGTTCAAGCCTCTCGGGGATGGAGATGTGGAAGCAGGAGAGCTAGCGTTGTTCAGATTGGCGGGGATTGAGCTTCTGCACGGGTGGGTTGCAGATGTGCAGGACGAGGATACATGGGAAGCAGTGGTTGGCAGAGCAGGGGATTATGACACCGCTGTGCAGAGACTCGCTGAAGGTGATGAGATCAGTCGCGGCCTGTGAGTCTCTTTGCCGTTGGACAGTTTTGAGCCTGATGATTTCTTTTTTAGGGTTGTAGCTGGTGATCAAGTAGGAGAAGAGGAATTGGAGAAAGCTGTGGAAGCGAAGAGATTGTGGACAGCTGAGCAACAGGAGAAAGTGCGGGACGGTTCGTCTCTCTCATAATCTTAAGGAAACTCCACTCAGTAGGATCTGATAGCCATGCTGATTCGCAATTTCCTGGATGCATCCTCCACTCAGCTCACATATCCAGGTCTCACACAACTGCATAACCACCTCCTCCCTGGAGGTCTATGCGCGCTCTTTCGCAACTCCCATCTCTCTGTCCTTCTTCGAAAACCAGTGTACGAAGAAGCAGCGGACGAACGCGGACCTCAGCTCTTTACGCTGGCTACCGACTCCTCGTTTGTGAACATTGACGATGTGGCTTGGGAGAGCCTCCAAGACGTAGATGGAGGGACGTCTGAGTATTATGACGGTGATTTCGTGTCCACTAGGACTGCAGCGAGGAGGAGAAAGGAGAGGGAGAGAAGAGAGGCTGAGATGGTGGAACAAGCAGAGAGAGACAGAATCCTGCAAGGAGCACCGGAAGGTGCTGATGCAGAGTAAGATATTCGATTCATTTCCTGATGTGTATGTATTGAATGTGTACCGCAGTTTGCAGCTGGCGTACAGATTACAGCAAGAAGAGTACGCCCAGGAAGAAGAACAGCGGCAACGACAGGAGGAAGAGCGCCGTGGACTTGAGGAAGCTATGCGAGTCAACGACGAAGAACAACGACGACGACGATATGAGCGGTCTAGTCGTATCGAGCAAGGAGGAATGCCGTACGGATGGCATGAACGGGAAGACGTGCCAACAGAGAGGAGTGAAAGAAGGAAGAGCAGAAGGAAGGATAAGGATCAGCATAAGGAAGATGGGGAAAAGGAGAAAAAGTGCTGCATCATGTAGGTCAGGCGAGTACTTTTCTGCTTGTTCATACTTTGGGCAATAAAATTGACGGACCCCCATAGTTACTAGATTCAGTATAATCGACGGACTCTCAATGCTTCAGTTTCCTTGGTATCGTTATGCTAGTGTGTAAGAGGTGGTGTCAGTCCCGTGTAGTATTATAATACAATGGACATATGGGCATGGTAATGAAGGAGTCAAACATAGGAAACTACATGAATCCCTTCTTCCGATCAACCTGCATCCGAGGTTTCCACTCCCACATATTCTCTCTTCCAAGCTTCTCCCGCTTCGCTTTCTTCCTCTCGTGTTCATCCTTCACTTTGTTGAAAGCTGCCAATCCTCCACGTACCTCCGGTATTCGAATGGGCCGTTCAGACTTTGGAATGCTAGACCGTTTTCGTTTGCGAGGTAGTTTCGAAGACGAGTCTGTTGCAGGATCTTGTGCCTCCACCGCTTCAGGCTGCGACAGGTTGTCAACCTCCGTCTCATCGCCCACAGCCATCTGTTCGTCGTCTACGTTCCCAGACTCCTTCATGGCCTCCTTAATCTCCTTATCCTCCCCTCCCATTTCCATATTTCCCCCTTCTTCCCTCCCCTCCTCAACTTGAATGACATTTGCACTTGTTGAAGCTCCATTTGTAAACCTCGAAGGATACAATGGTTCCCTCCTCAACCACCTCAATTTGAGAGTAAACCTAGGACCGATCTCCTGCAGAACCGTCCTCAGGTCTTCAGTTTCTCCATCCTCAGGTTCAACCCCTTCATACTTCTCTTTCTTCTTGCTCGCTTCCATCGCGAACTCGGAGCGCGCTTCGAACATGTATCGAAAACGACGGAAGAAGATAAAGTCCCTCGAACAACCGACGTAGACTACTTGACGTCCTTGTGTGACTTTCTTCAGGTCCTCTTCAGTGTGAACGCGAGGGAAAAGGTCGCGTAGCATCATTCCGACTGTGAGACCTAGAGGCGTGCTGAAATTGCTCAGAACGAGATCCGGGGGATGAGGCGTTGGGTTGGCGTGGTTGTGGATCTGCTTCGAGAGGCGGACAGAAGTGAGACGGAAGAAGGCTGTTGGACCGGTTGGGAGCACCGAGAATGTTAAGCTAGCTGTTAAACCAGTACTCTCAACTTCTAACGGAGCAGAAGGAAGAAGGGAAAACGCACAAACTGTGCGCTTGTCGAGCCCAACGATGACAATGGCACCATACCCTCTCTTCTCTGCCCAGCCACACACCTTTTTTAACTCCCACCTCCCATCCTTCCGTGGTCTACAATCCACCCTTTCCTCGCCTCCCCACATGCCCGTCAACTCCTTAAGAAACTGTCTCACCTCCTTCACAATTGGACGCGGAGGGTCAGTTGTAAGAAGAATCCTGCCACCACCTTCTCCCACCAACCCAGTCAACTCGCCAAGATCCATTTCCTCATCTTCTTTCAACTGAATTGGCGCATCAATACCGCCTTCCTCCCCTATCCAGCTTTTTGTATTTTCAACTGTCCTAGTCCCTCCTTCCCGCGCAATCTTTAATCGTTCATGCCGTAGCTTTGGATCGGATTTCTCAGCTGCTTTGCGCTGCAACCGCTCCGTTAGGCGACTCTTGGATTTGACCCGACGCTCTTGTCGAACGATGCTATTCTTCAGCTGGGGATTCTTGATTTTGATGTCCGACATCTTTGCTCCATAAATCAGCCGATTTTCCACTTCTGGGTGAATATGTAGCAACAAACAGGCAAGGTCTTCCCGTATTACGACCTTGCTTGGAGCCTCCTTGGAGATTACTGGTTGCAGAGAATTTTTGGGACCACCTGTGGAAAGAAGGCTCGTTTACGGTAGAGAAAGAAAAGGTGCGAACTTTACTGAACCGACATACGTCAGTGCACAGTGCCGAAAGAAGAGATCCTCCTGGCAACTGGTTTTTTTTCCAGTAGAACACGAATACGGTCACAAGAAAAGGGATGAAGAACAGGCCAACAGGTTGTACTTACTGTGAAGCAAGCATTACTATCCACTATCCACAATTGGTTCGTCTCCTTTGCACCGTGCGTCGTCTGTCTGCCTGAGGTTCCTTTGTGGCAAAGACGCATAACTTAATGCAAATGAAGACCAAAAACGAAACGCAAGTAGCTACGCGGAAGTTTGAGCTGATTTCCCAGGATGAGAATCGATCAGCTCCTGGTCATCACGTTTTTCGAATTCACAATCATGTCAGACCGACAACAGTTCAAGGGCTTTCAAATTTCGGGCGTCAGTCAAGCTAGTCCAACAGCAGCAGCAAATTTGACAAGATTTCATCCTGAGGAATATTGAATCTCAAATCACTGCTTCGTTTCACTGGAAGGGAACTATCCTTGAAAGATCATCGATCACCTCTGCATGGTATTTCCATTTCGCTTTTGCCGTAGCCAATTTTACCCATGAATCCCTTTCTCTAACGTGCTTTCATTTATCCTGGTCAGGCGTTCACATCTCGTAATCATGGATTCAGGAACACCAAGTGGCTGAACTGGATTGGATGGTGCATCGATGATGGACATCACGGGGCAGCATGCTTGTGAGAGAACCTCCGATAAATTCGTTCAATCTCTCCACCAAATTGAACGTACCAGTGAACCAACTCACGCTTTCTCCGTCGATGAACTGAACGGTCCCCCGATTCTACTCGGTGAGGAGCTGCACGCTGTGTCGACTAGTATTTGAAAGTCTCCCTCTGTCTCCCGCTTTCACCATCTAGTTCAACAGCAGACACACAAAGACATTCAGCCGAAATGACTGGTTGATTTGGGTGCATCTCATCATGATCAAGCCAGCGATGTCATAACATCCAGCACATCGGAAAAGTCCTAGATTGATTCATTTCGGAAAATTCTGAATTGATCCGCCAAATCAATCCAAACCTTTCAAGTTGCTAGGCACCCAGTCCTTTGGTTCAACGAGCTGTCTTCACAGAGACTAACTTTCCCCAAATTGCAGAGTGCTCCATTGGTTGATCGGCCGTTTCTCAAACTTTTTGTCTTGGGCACGATCTAGGAAGGTGAAGCGCTGAAGTTGAAAGAGAGGACGTTGAGAGGAGGATCCAACTTGAAGGTTTGAAATTGTCGAGCTTGGGTTGGCAGTACCGAGATTTTGGGATTATATTAATTCATAGCCAACGGATCTTGTTCGCCGCACGTGAACTTATTTCAGCTCATTTGCAATCTAATTTCCAACCACACCTTTGCTCGCCTTAAAAATCCTTTTAGCTCCTCCTGCACCTATCTGCAAGCTTCTCCATTCAGCTCCCCTTCGAACACCACTCAGTATGTGCAGCGACCTCCCAGAATGCTCATCTCAGGATCGTGGGCCTCCACTGCTCAATCTCCCACCCGAGCTTGTGGTGCACATCCTCTCACTCATCTCTCCTCGCGATATCCTGCGTTTCTCAGCAACTAGCAGGAAATCTCAGCCTTTAGCTGAGTCGGAGGATCTCTGGAGGCGTTTGGTCAAGAAGTTATACAAGCGGTACAGGCGGAGAGAAGATGAACGATGTTTACAATTGGAGATGTTCGGAGAAGGAGCTTCGTGGTTCAAGATTGGCAAGTGGATGTTTCAACATTCTGCATATTTGGGTTGGTGGGCCTCGAACAAGTCGGACACTGGACGGCTTGTTAAATGTTCAATCGTCGTTCCTCCTCCTGCCACGGTCGAAGACGGGAAACGAACTTTCCTCCATCCTCCATTAATCCTCGCAGAGCAAGTAAAACCCGTAGACCTCTTGTCAGCGAAACCTCACCTTTTCAATCCACCCGAGGGCACTATGGGAGCAAGACGCACGACGATTTATCATCCCTCGCATAACATTTCGGCAGGGAAGACGAAAGAGGTGCTACAACCTCAAGATCCATCTCATCTCCACAATTCCTCCTACTCGGACCAATGGCAAGATTTTATAGATTCTGGAGGTTCGCCAGCGTCGATGGGAGAGCTAGAAGGAGGAGGAAGGACAGACGAAATGGACGCCTATTTTCCGCCAACAGCGTTTGCTCGTGGGATGCCACCGATTCCTGTCCTTTTTGGGCAGACTCATCCGGATACCGGAAAATATGAGTTTCCCTTCGTCCTTCCAAAAGGAGCAGATCTGGAGAGAGGGAAGAAAAGTTCATATGTCGTTCATGAGCGCACGGGCCCAACCACTACACAACCAGTCAATGTAGACATGGTGCTCCTGACCTGGGCTCACAAGTGAGTGATGTTGCTTCCTATTGTCTCTTCATGTTCAATCTGTGGAGAAGCTTTCTAGAAAAGCAACGGACGAGTTTCATTTTTAATTTTTTTCACATATTTCCAAAAGCCAAGTACCGCGATTTGATTTTGAACGATCATGTCACTCCGCTTGGTTCCAAATTTGCAGTTTCATTGCAGCGCTAATTTTTACTATTCACCCAGCGCGATGTTCATGATTGTTCCGCCCAATCCCTCTCCAAAATATCCTCCCGGCACACATCTCCTCATGCCCATGCAGTCCCAATCTTCCTCCCTCTCTACCCTTCCTGTTTCAATTTCCCTTCAGACCAACTCTTCCGTCTGGCTTGGAGGACGCCAACGTTCGACACTCCTCAATCTGCTATCCGCCCCACGCTCCAGCCCTTCGTTTCCTACCTCTCAACTTGTGGGTCGACCCGCAGCAGGAGAGACGTCTGCTTTACGGAGCGTGTCAGATTGGCGGACACAGTCTCTGTTCGAGGAAACTGAAGAGGGCAGGTGGTGCCCCGCCGTCGACGAGAAAGGGAATTCCGTGATCGTTCCCAGTTTTAATGTTGCTCCGCCGACAGAAGGAGATGGAGAAGGACAAGTCAAGAAAGGCTTGCTGGCGAGATTTGTGCGAGGATTCAGCATCATGGAGAATAGTGTGAGGGGAAGAGCCCAGATGGCCGAGTTTGTGGAGGGATTGGGCCTGCCCAATCAAATGTGGCAGAATGATAACAGTGAGTCTTCTCTGTCTTTGATTTGTGCGAATGTCTTGTTAAGACCAACTTCAGCCTGGCCCATAGGCGAACTCTTCTACCCTATCGAGTCTCCTCAATCCTCCAAAAGCCATTCTTCGCGACGGCGCAGCTCGTCCCTAACCTCTTCCTCTTCTTCCACTTTTGGCACGATCCCAGCGTCAAGCTTGGAAGGCTTATGGTGCGCAGTTTTTCGCTAAAACCAACACATGTCAATACATGACTGTAGGACCGGAACTTACGGACCTCATGGGATGGAGGTCGGCCACCTTTCTCTTCGTACGGAAACGAGAACGCGAACAGAAGAGATTCCGGTAAACGAAACGAATTTCTCGGTTGCCTCCGACTGGCCAGCAGACGACCTTCCTCTTACCCGCACTGTCACTACCACTCACCCAATTTTGCAATATACCAAAGTAACAGGCGACGTCAATGTACCTTGCGGCCAGGTGTCGTGGTACGCCATTCTCAATGAGAATCTCCTCACTTCGTTACCAACGACTACCAACGCGGAGATGATACGTTGGAGTTATGCGAGAGATGGTGCAGGAGAACAACCGAGGTGGGATGATGTGAAGGTACTTGGAAGAGGGCAGCGTATGTTTTTCTCCACGCTTCTTGACGACTCTGATTTATACACTAGTTGCCTTCGCGGGTTTCAATGATCCACGATTCACAAATGTTGAAGTCACCTTCATCCGTTCTCGTTCTACTTTCGATCCAAGAGTTGAGGAAGTAAACGAGATTAACGTCAGGTGGCCAGACCTTCAGAAGGTCTCGAAGTTCAAGAGGATCATTTTATAACGATAACGAAAAACGAACATCAGATCACTCCGTTTCAAATCAAAGTCAACCAATTGCGCATGCAGCATCCCAGCATATATATGTTTCAGGACGTCCAATTAAGGCCCTATACCGCTTTAAGATCTCTTGTCCATATTTCACTCCATTCTTCGATTTTTCGTTGTTTCTGTTTCCTGTTGGATCCAGCTGTTACTTGAATGCTTGTATACTCTCATAATGACAATCTCGCATTATGTTTCCTCTCTTACACAGCGATGTGGCGTAGATCTAGAGGTTGGAGCTACAATATTGCAGTTTGGCACGTGCCGTAGTGAAATTTGGTGCCGCTAGTTCGAACAGCCACTTCTGCAGCTCTCTCCAGGTATTAGGCTCTCTAAACCAGTTTCACCCATCAAGGGTATCCAATCCCCTCTCTAGGCTCTGAGCAGGTTCTCAGTTGATTCGGTTGGTTAGTGACGATGGAGGATTCTTCTGCCTTCTCACCAACATCGGGAACTATTGACCCTTCTGCCACACATTACACCAGTGACCAACAATACCAACCATTAGACGAATATGCATCGATAGAAGAGGGCCACCGGCCACCACCTGAAGTTGCAGAAGCTCCGAAGAGAGGACGGAGGAAGAAGGCCGGTCAAAGTACATCTGTGGTGGAACCCCCAGCTGCAGTGCTCAACTTCACGTATCAGTTGGGGAGCTTGCAGTCCAGTGCACGCAAGACAAAAAGGAAAAGCAAGGGATTTCCTGGCCCTGTAGATGAAATCCCCACTGCTGATGCAGAGGGGGAACTGCCTGTTGATGGGGAGGTGGTTGGGGAAGGAATGGATGCGGAGGAGCAGAAGCCTATGGATGACAAATGGGCGGGAAGGGGGGAGAGATGGACTGGAGAGGACATCAGGGCACTACAAGGGATGACTCTCGATGATCTGGGAGATACGGGACGGCCAGATGAGAAGCCCAGTTATCCCTATTCAGTTTTGATTCGGTGCGCATTTGTTTCTCTCCTGGGAATGGCAAAGATGGGCTCAAGGTTAAGTCTTGGAAGGCTCGCTATTCTAGGGAGTCCGACGAAGAAGTTGACATTGGATGACATTTATACTGCCATCGAGACCAGATTCCCGTCTGTTTCTTACCTTCCTTAGATATCTCACCAGTTCAAAGTTGAGGGGACAGGTTCTATAAAACTGCTGGCTCAGGGTGGAAGGTTCGTTTCTTGTTTTCTCTTTGCTCTCACCTAAAGTCATCTGGATGATAGCAATCTGTACGACATAACCTCTCCGTCCATCAGTGCTTCGAAAAACAGCGTCGTCCGATCTTGTGCGCATTCCCTCCAGACATCTGATTTATCTTTATTTCCTCCTTGTGCAGTGACCCCGGAAAGGGCTCCTACTGGAGCGTAAACGAGAGTGCTGAGCCCATTACTTATCGTTCCAATCGAAGCGCCCCGAAAAAGAAATACACTCCTCTTTCTGGAATTGATCGGTCCAAGATTGTTGGTTCTTTGAGGCAAGTTGTTTCTCTGCTAAGATTTGTTTTGGGCTCATTCTGCAATCACAACGTAGACAACAAATGGAAGAGCAAGGTCACCACCTACCTCCTTATCAGCCTCCGGGTACCGCATTTGGTGAACCGAATGCTCCTCCTCCCATCGCTGTCCTTCCCTTCTACGCAGAGCTAAAACGACAACAAGAGGAGCAAGGCATAGTCGGCGCAACACCGGGAGAGGCTAGCGGCAGCGACTCGCAGACTCAGCAGCAGCAGTGGGATGAGACAGACAGATACGAGGAGGAACTGCTTGCCAATGACCCAGCAATGGATGACAGAGCTATGGATCCTGCGCTTATTGCAACGTCAGAGGGCAAAGGGGAACAGCCGGTACAATCGCAAGGAGAAAATGGGTACGGAGGTGATATTCCCGTTGATCCCGAAGCTGGACCGCTCTTGTGATTGTTTCAGTGGTTCAAATGGTTTGATTATGTCATCGTTGCAAAGCATTATGTTACCTATCAATGGACTATGGAAGGTTCACATTACAATACAATTAATTGGCATTGTTCAACAGCTCTCGTTGGAACTTGAGTGGTGGGGTTCGTGTTCCTAACCTCAAAAGAAGCGTGAGGACTCTATCCACGTTATTGAATGTGCTCAGGCTTGTCCAAATGCTCATTAACCTGCTCCGTTTTGAATGAGACCATCCATTTGAGGCGCCCCATCGCGTTGTTCTGCACCTGAGGGCTGAATGACTGTAAAATGACACATTTTCAGGCGATCTTTGGAATCCATGACCGGTTTGAGGACATCAGTCTCTCGCCTTAAGAAAGAATAATAAGCCATTCGACGGATGCAGACGAGCCGGAAGTCTAACGGAATCAAACTGGAAAGAGAACATATTAAGATATGCGCCATGGACCAAAGAGTGGACAAACTTTACTGCGTCGAAAAATTTCTGTTCACAACAATACGAGCAAGAACGTAAGTACTACTATCCCGTTCACTGTTATCAGAACATCCGCCTTCACACCTGAGCGAGGCGGAAAACTGGATCAGAAGCTGTTTGATGGCCTGACGATCTTGACGGAGAGCTCAGTTTATTAAGTTCATTACATGGTTCTGATATTGTCGGGGCTGATTCCGAGTAGAAGTGATGGAGGACACCTAGGCACATGACCTCATCATAATATACTTATTGGGTCCATTATTCAGGATTCAATCAAGTTCACTTGCATTTGGAGGAACATATGACAGTGTAATCGGTGACTCGATCGCTGTGGGCAAAGTGTGGAATCAAACAACTTGATGCAAATCAGGTAAGAAAGGGAAATTGTCGGAATCAAAACCAGAAAACGGCGCGCGAACACTGAAATCACCAGTTCGGTGGGGTAGGGCATCAACCAGAGAGAAGATGAATCAAAACCTATGATTAAATGCAAGGAGCATCTGAATGAGCTGTTCCAATTCAGCTCCCCCTTCTGCCATCATGTCAGATTTTTGCCATCTTGATGTTGGTGGTTTAGACTCACGAGCACGGGCAATGAAAGCGGCAAGGACTTGCAGCATCATCTGCTCAGGAATGACGTGGACCGTACCATTGATCTGCGCCAGATATCCAGCTTCGCACTTTCCCTAAAGTAAAGAAAGGCATGAGGACCTGTCTTCGAGGTCTAACCAAAAGCTCACGATTAAAGAAAACGAATTAGGCATGTTTATATCGAGGAACTAATATCGGTAGTGTCAGTAGCGTCCAGAGCAGAATAGTGAAGTGGGAATGGGGAAAACTGACTGAGTGGATCTCTTATAAATGATGGCGCCCTTTAAATTCATAACTTGGACTTCACTAGTCCTTTCATTGTTCGGCGATCTGTCACTTGCATATGGGCACAAATGGCCTTCTTGAGCAACGTGTCCAAGTTTTTTGGGCCGGCGACACGAAAAAGGTCCCGCCCGTTGAAAAATCTACTCATATTGCTGCCATCGGAGGGGAGTCGGGGAACGTAGTGACTGCTTTGGAAATTCTCGCGAACAAAGTTATTCATTTACATGTCATGATGTGAGACCCATCCGTAAATCCAGGGCAAAAATGCAAATGAGTGGAAGAAGGCATGTTTCGTTTCGGATCGTATCGGATTCGCAAATTGGCAAGGGCGTCCTCCTTGGTTTCTAAATCAATTCAGGCGACGAGCCAGAGGAACATGTTCATCTAATTAGGGGAGGAACCCATGACAAGACGATCAATATCTGGCAAAGGGCAATTTCGGCGGAGATCAAATACTCCACTCACTAAGTTCACGTCACATTGATTCCGATTCTTACTCACTTGATCAGGGACAACATTCTATTCGAGCTCCAACTTCAGCAAATGCATCAGTCATCAGTCCATTCACGCACAACGTGACAGGTCAGGTTGACACGTTCACGCTTCTCGCTCCGGCGCACAAGTTCTCTGTCAAGGAAGTGCGAAGAGGTCGTCTGACGTCTAACGTCTGACAGCGAACCGTACCTGCTCAGTCTGAAAGAAGGTCGAATATGCATCCTGGCACTGCCCGTACCACGTCTAGAAGCCTTTACGGCTATCCGAAGTGGATGGAGCAAACAAACGTGGGAAGGAACACACAAAGCTCACTAAGCGAGTAAGGTTATTGAAGATTGCAGTGTGATTTGGCATTGTGACAATATTGAATCACTACAGGGGTTCTCCTTCTTTTCGATCTCAAAACCTCCTACCATCCCAATCGAAAACTCGATCACGCACCATTTCATCGCCCTCAAGATTCCAAAACAATACTCTTCCCAAACGGGCTTTGAGTTTGGACTGCTTTACTCCTTTACTTGACCATCGTCGTCGTGGTGATCTTGACGGCGGAGAAGCTAAAAGTAGGTCCCGACCACTGAACCTTCACGAATTGTCAATGTTCGTTAGGATTTTGCTTTTGGGGTTGCATGTGAGAATTGAAGTTCAGGAGACTCCATCGGGACGCGTCATGAAATCAACACAGCACTTTCGCATTTTCAGCAAATTGCAATCTGTTCCACTCTAAACGTCTGAAGCAGTCGCGATTCATGCCCGACTCAGAAGGCTGATGTCCTTCCAGCATCCCTCCTGTCCCTATCAACACCCCATCCCCTGGTCGGATCCCTAGGTTTATCCTTCGGCACAGTCTTTGTGAAGATGCTAATGCTACCTATCCGTCCCAATCGGACAAAAAGTCAGATTTTCTTTTTGAAAAAAGAGGAAAGAGTAAGATCAGCGCACCCGCTGCTCGTGCCCGCTTCACCAGCTTCGTAAGCCTACGTTGGTTTCTGCGACTAAGCTTGGTGTCCCTCCTACTCATTATCCTCCCCAATTCCGCTGTTCCCAAGGACACACATCAATGATCAAAGACTCTTCTCCCTTACTCAAAAAGAGAAAAAAGAACAACGCACAGACGTAATTCTTCGTCACTCCCCCAGGGTTCATCCACTCCTTCCTCAAATCGGGCACCATATCTTTAGCGTAATCCACATACATGTCCGTCCTTTTCGCCGCATTGCTTCCGACTCCGAGATCAAAGTTGGACCCTAATAGGGAGAAAGGATTCATGCGTTGATAGTACGTTCGAGGGGGAGTGCGCAGGAGGGCGTGGGGAGAAAGATGTGCTGCGTTCACGAAAGAGTCGACTGGGGTGCCGTAGATGTCGACTGATTTGCGGTAGAGGACGGATGACGGGAGGGAGGAATTGGATGCTGTTTAGTGGAAAGATAGTTAGTGCTAAAGGCTCGAATTGGGTATAAAGCTCCAATAATATCCTCATTGGTCATTCTCAGGCAGTTCATGGTGAGACATGGAGGCAAAATCCGATAGTATTTTGACTTCACAACCGTAATGCTCGAGGTCGATTAGGCAAGACAGTTGAGTTGTGCACGGCAAAATCGCCGCTAGGCGCTGCGTCGCTTCGTATGAGGGTATAGACACTGTCATTGAGTGACAACAGCATGCGTCGCCTTTCAACATTGCAACGGACCACCGCAAACCAATTGCACTCGGCCAGTAAAATTTTTCGAAAATAAATTATCAGTAAACAAAGATGGCCGAAAGAGCTCTATGAATTTCATTCTACCATGTTTTTAGTGTCTACTATAGTCGTAAGGATTCAACAGGCAGCTCTAGTTTTTCATCGCCTCGAGCTACAGAAGAATTTTTTTTTGAAATGGAGAGCGATTGAGAAATTTTGATAAGCTCTAGAAAGTGGACGGTTATGTCCCATTATCACATGCATGAAAAGAGGAAGTATCAAGGTTCAATGTAGTATTAAATAGATAGTCTATCAAACCAATTGTTCCAACTAACAAAATCCCTACAAATGGAACCAGAATGTTTTCATACAAAATGAACAAAACCTTCCTTTTGGAAGCAAGTTCTTTCCCTCTTTAGCTTTATACGCCTACTGTGCCGACGAGTCAAAACCAAAATTCGGAATGAATGGAACGTAGAGCCGAATCACTCTAGTTTTTTCGCATTTGTGCTTGAACGTTTACTAAATAGTCATATTCTTTAGGTTCCAATATGTACTTTAGTAAATGATCTTGCTTAAATTCGATATTCTAATGATTTTATACCTACTATTGTATTAAGAAAATAAGAAATACACGTCGTTATGAGAAAAGAGTTATTATTTTCTATGGCCGTTCCCTGTTGACAGCAGGGAGATGTAAAAGGTCAGGAACATGCTCAAAAACCGGCGTCGGCGCTGAATTTGATCTTCGCCCCAAGAGCATGGAACACAAGAACGGCGCTGTCCTTGCTCAATTATCAGCTCCAACCGCGCAAAACACCACGTGCAACAATAAAGCACATCCCACAGGACCCAACACCCAAAATGCACATCAAGGGAAAGACACTTGAACAAACACAGAAAAAACCAGAGAGAGAGAGAGAGGAGGAGACGACTGACACTGAGTCCCACCCATTCTCAACAAAGCTCTCGCGGTCGTCTCTCCAGCCTCCGCACCGACTCCAGCGCCAGAGTTAGGTCTGGATCTCGTCGAATAAGCATCGACCATGTTCCTGAGAGCGTCCAGTCCAGCCGTCTTCCCCCTTCCTCCACTCCTCCCACCGTCAGCATCATTGGGTTCGTTGGAGTCGGAGACTTCTGATTCGGAAGAGGGAGAGAGGTCGGAGTCTGTGAATACGGAGATGGAGGGGGGGAGGGAGGAGAGGAGACGGTCTTCGTTTTCTTCGTCGTGTGTTGTGGTAGTTGTGGTGGTGGTGGTGGTGGGACGTGACTTTGGGGAGAGAGAATGCCGGGCGCTGGTTAGTGTTCGACGTTGGAAGTGGGAGGTGATTAGACGGTTCATTATTACTTTTATCAATCCTCGTTTAAAGGATGATTGAAGGAGAGGTGGAGGAATATTGTGGATGGAACTCCACTCTTTTCCTGGATACTTACATAATGCACTGTTCTCCCGTGTACTTATTCCTTCCACCATTCCAAGAAGGCTGAAGATGCCTCCACCAGCCTCGCTCCGCCCAGTGCTCCCCCATCTCTCCGTCGCCTCGCCCTCTCCGCCCTCGCTCACCGCCTCCCCGACCTCCTCCTCCTCGCCCATCCCCTCCGCCTCTCCCGCGCACTCAGCCACGCCCTACACCCCCGTCCAGCACCCCAATGCGACAAAGATACCAACCACCGCCAGACTGTACGACGTCCTCCCTTCTGCTGTCGCCCGAGATGCACCTCAAGACGATAACCTGATACCTGACTTTGATCATTCTCACACTGACGCTTCTGATGGCGATCTTGATAGTTCAGCAGGTGGTGATCATGATGGGAAGAAAAGGGGGAGGAGTTCTCAAAAGATGCACTCGATTGAACAGGCCACTCTGGGGTATTACGAGGGTTTGGCGGTTCCAGAGAGTCGAAAGAGGAGAGGAAGCGGCGGATCCGTGACACACGAGAAGTTCGACATCCTCTCCCACTCTCTCACCTCCACCACTCCAACACCTAAACCTTCCACATCCACAGAACTATTCTCCCCTCCCCCTCCGGAATCTCAATCTCCAACGTATGCCCACTCACACGCCCACTCCTATTCTACCGCCTCCGAAGACCCGTTCGCACTCGATTTATCCCTACCTCCAGACTCAACCGATGAGCACCGGGAACATCATCCACAGATACCGATGGAGAGGGACCATCCCGATTTGGGGCCAGCAAACGAGCTTCCGACGTACGACGAGCTTCTTTTGCGTTCGGAAATGGAGCAACAGCTCGCGGGAGGTGGGGGTGGAGGGGGGAGGTTTGGGAGGTGGAGAGGGTGGATTGAGAAGAGGGCGAGGGAGAGGATGGAGGAGAGGGAGGAGGAGAGGAGGAGAGGTGGTGGCAGGAGAGGGTGGGATGTCGTATGTATTTCTTTTCTTTTCTTCTTTCTTTCTCGTCTTGTAAGGATGGGTTTTGTTTGCTTGTACTGGGTAGCAGTGAGAGTTTGGGAGAGCATATTTTTCTATCCTTTTTATTTCTCTTCGACGGTCTGTTGAGATCGGAGATTTCAAAGACGTGGGCTTGAACCTGCATTTACAGCAACAACCCCCTTCTCGCTTGTCTGACTGCTTTGGATAACGCCAACACAGCATGTCATTTGGAGGAATTCACCCATATGTGATAGCAACTCTATTACAGCAGTTGTGATTCCTCTCAATTGATGTGCTGTTTGACATTTCCCTCTGGCCTTTCTACCTCCCGTATTCTCTCCTAGAGAGCTCTTCCTTTTGGAGGAACGATCAAGACATTTTGTCCAAAGAATTAAAGATGGAAATCGACTTAGAGTATTTCAATTACACTGCCACAATTCACCGTATAAGACAATAATGATGAGCGAACACTTATTTTGGACCCAGCGGGCATTAGTCCATTTTTCATGGTGCAGATGGAAGCAATGTTCTTAGAACAATGACACATTCAGCTACAATCTGACAATTCACCAACAAGAAATGTAACTCAGATGTTCAAAGCTGACTTTCTTCCTTGTTCATCGTATCATCGTAGGAAGATATATACCCAACAGAGCCAATAACAGATGGATCAGTTCGGCCAAGTACCAGCCCAGAACAGTCGATGTCTGCTGGACCCTCGCTTTCTTCTCACCCGTCCGGGTCGACCACTGCCTCAACAAGCTCCACAATGACCACGCAAATTGCGCCTCCTCCACCTCATCACACCTATCCCCAACTAGTTCCACCTCCGGGCCTCATACCGCTCACTCCATCAACATCCATCCATCCAATCGGTTCTCGTTTCCTACACCAAATACCCGAACAACCCCTCTGCGCTACCGCCCTCCCAACCATCTCAGCCTCTCAACGTCGTTCACCCAATACCCTGAACTCGGATCGATACCTGCTCATCGGAACCCGTTCGTCTCTGTGGGCTGTGGACATGTTTCCGGATCTGGGAAAGAACGAAAAGGTGGCGGAAGTGACGGTGGAGAATGCACGTTGTTTTGAGGTCTGGTCCGGCCTTGGAGTTTTGCAATTGGAGGTGTTTTTGGAGGAACCTTCGAATGGGAGGAAGGATGGAGTGTCGGGTATCGTTATTGGATTGGTGGAAGGTATCGAGGAGGGTGCGAGTCCTCAAGTCAAGATGTGGCCTCTGCAATCTCTCGTCAATCTCGTCAAATGGCGGACGTTTACGGAGGACTCAGAACCTGTGGACCTTGCCCCGGCTCCTGATAAGGAGAAGGACAGGTCGAAGAGACGGAGCGCATTGCACGGCTTGAGAAAGCTTTTCTCGGAGCTGCCGGCTGAGTTTCAAGAGCGAACCGGATTCAATGCTGGGATGGGAGCTGCGGGTGGTGGACCTTCGAAGTTAGGCAGGTCGAACTCGGGAGGGAAGGGAAAGAGACCGTTGCATGGACCTGGATTCAGACACCACCACCACAACCCATCTGCCGGAACCTTGCAAGACCTCACCCCCTTCGTCGTCGATGATGCGACGACGCGCCAACGAACGCAAAGCACGGCCTCGAGCACTCCGTTACTCGCCCCGTCAAAAGATCCGCACCTGAATCACGCTAAAACTCTCCCACGCATCGCTTCCCCTCCCACCCCGCCTTCACAGTCGCCTTCCGTCACACTTCCCCTCGAGTGGGCCACGAAAGCTGTGATTCTGAACCCGCCACGAACCCACTACCCGATCCTTTTCTTCCGACTGGCCAGGAGACCGGCCACGTGGATACCGAGCGAGGAAGATGGCAATGTGCCCTCGATACTTAAAGCCAGAGAGAACGATGGCGGACAGACGCCAGGATGGATATACCTTGCTCTGGTGACTAGGCAACAGGTCTTTCTGTTCGAGAGTCGGCCTGCCGCTCAAAGAACATGGCAGGTGAGCCTCTTCCTTTAGCAATATTAATTTCTTGACCATGGGAGACAGATTGTGAACGAGTTCTACGCTCCGTTTGCTCCAACGTTCGTAGAAGTCGTCCGCGTGGATCCCAAGATGAGAGACGAGAAACCGCGCTCTCGAGCCGCCTCAGTGAATTCAAGAGCGTCCACCGAACCATCTGCTACAGCGCCTGACGAATTGTATCTCTTCATTGGAATGACTGACAAAGCCGTCGTGATCCGTTTGTCTGACTCGTCAGTTCGAGAAGTTGAACTCCCGAGACTGGTGACACAGGCAAGTCACAAGAAGCAGCGACAAAAGGATCGTTCGGCACCGTCGCCTGTGCATGCTGGAATGACAAGGAGATCGAGCAGAGATGAGATTGCGATGGGCAGGAGGAATTCGGATGGCGAGATTGGAAGCGGTTCGGCAGCTAGCGGAAAAGAGATGTTGAACGGTTGCGAGCAGATCCTCCTCCCTCTGGAAGACACGAGTGGGAAAGGAAAGAGTTCTTCTGGGAAGAGACGATCACTAAGACCGATATATCTCGTCACTTGTGGACGAGCAAGTCATCTCGTTCGCTCTCCACTGGCTTGTCATACATCAGACTCGTTCAACGTGCCTCCCACAGTCATGCCTCCTCTGCGTATGCGTCCGTTACACACTTTTGTGTGGAACACGGCCGTCGATCGGGTCGTTCCCTTCCTCCCTCCCAAGGCAATGTACGACGACCAGTCCTCCATTCGTCTCGTGCTCGTTGCATTCACACCGACAGGTGTCGAGGTTCAAGAAGGCTATATTTCACAATCCTCCATCTCACAGTTAAACGATACTTCTTCTTCTTCTTCCAACCATCGCACTCCATTCTTCGTCCCTCTTCGTTCGTCCAACTCTGCTCCTCCACCAAACCTTGCCGAACGCAAGTCCTGGAGAACCAATCACGATCCCGAACTCGATGGGTTGGCGAGTTACGATTTGGGTACAAACTGTGGGTTCCTGTGCAAAGGTGGTCCTTGGTGGAAGAGCATCCAAGAGGAGCATAGTTTCATGGGGAGTCGAGAGCGAAGCATGAGCCCCGATGAAGAAGGTGATGGAGGTGCAAGTGAAAGTGCGGACGCCATGTTCCAGTCCATGCCCGCTGGAGCCTTCTGGTGGGCGAGAAAGGCTGGCGATTGGAGGTAAGCACCTGGTTTCCGCCCTTGTGGAAGACTGAATGAATCTGTCAGGATCTTTTGGGTCGGTTGAGTATGTTTGCATTATCTTGCCTGAAAAAAGTGTATCCAGTCAAAATTGGGACAAGTCAACTATGTTAATGTTGTATTTCAATTGGAACGGATCAAATATGTTTGCACTCATACTAGTAGCCTCCCCAAACTACTCAGTTGGCCAGTCCCTGTTAAGACGACGAAACCAAGTGCTGGACACATTGTAGAGCAGGATCACAGTGTCACACATGTCACTCTCGCAAAGAGAACGAGCTCCTTACATGTGTAGTAGTTGACAAAACCCGATCAATGTTAATTATTCGGCAAGATGGCCGAGTGGTCTAAGGCGCTCGTTTCAGGACTTGCACTGTATCAGTGTGGATTTACGAGTCTTCGGGCGTGGGTTCGAATCCCACTCTTGTCATACTTTTTCCTTTTTATTGTGTAGCCTGTTTTCTATTTTACAATCTTCTCCGCTCTGCTTCATCCTCTCCTCTTGCCAGTGCTGCCAGTCCTCGAAGAATGTATCATCGCCTCGTATGACTCAGCTTTAGTGCCTGTATCTCTAGTCATATGATGTAGTCACGCTGCGGATGAGGACCAGCATCAGAGAGGATCGAAGCTGTCCTTCTCACTTGTAACGGCTTGAACCTATATGCCTCCGTATACCATTACCCAGCTTATCCTCCCAACCTCAGAGCCTATCTCCTTCTCACTTCCAGAGTCCCAGAATGCCACTGTGCATGATCTCATCAGCTCACTGTTCAACAGCGGGACGGAGGCTGGCTACATCAAGCGCACTGTTCTAGGGGAGGGCACTGAGACCAAAGATGACGACTGGGCTATCCAATGTATATCTTCAAGGAAAGACATTAGCTGCGACGACAACGGTATGTGCTGCTTTATTCGACACTCAGGAGTTATGGGTCATAGACGAGCTCTGTACCGCAGGCCTCGTTGCGAGAGACGCACCTGTTCGCACACTGCTCAAGGTCCCAGAGGAATCTCTCTCCCAGGACGTCGATTACGCACTCACGGCACATCTCCACGCCCCTACATTGCGACTGGTCCATGTGCCAACATCCATTCGTGTCCATTTTGCAAACGAATTACCGTCCAGCCATGTCCAGCACTTAAAACCGAAGATATTCTTTCTTACTCGGTTTATGGACGTGAATACTGCGATAGAAATGATCAGAGACGAAGTTGGCATCGAAGGTCGGGTAGTGCGCGGAGCAAAGAGCGCGAGGGTCATGTTTGATTTGGAGTGGCATGCCGGGGAATCAGAAGCGGGTGCGTCGTCTTTCCTGCTCGTGTATCTATCTAATCAACTTCTGTAGACTTCATCCCTCTCCCAACCGCCACGCCCATCTTTCCAGAACTCGAGCGCCTATCTGGAACGCGTCTTGCCCCGTATGATGTCACCCTCTGCGTTTCGAGGGCGTGGCTGGCGAAAATCGGGACGGTGGCTCGAAGTTTTGGGAAGAAGGAAAGCCCTCGTTCGATACCTGCATCCGTCTACCCAGAGTCAGTCAACGCCGCTTTCGCAGATAAGAAACCTTCAGCCCCAGCAATGGCAAAAGCTTCATCTGGTTGGAGACCTACTACTCTCTTCGGAGGACTGTGGGGAAGCACTGCTGCTCCAGCTCTGTCCACCTCTATTCCGACAACGCCTCCAGCGGAGCCAGATCCCCTGGTCAGCTCAGAACTTAGCAATGATGAGGAGGATTCGGACGCAGAAGGTGAAGATACAATCAAGATGAAGAAGCAAGCGCCTGGTTCTTCTCCCGCTCAGGACAAACTCAACAGCCGTCTCTCACACCTTTTTGACTCTTGGCTTGCAGTGGATCCTGAGGCCGTCCCCCCCGCTTCGAAAGCGAACGGAACCAACTCTCCAAAGGTCGTCAGTCCTCCGTCTCCCGTGACGAGCGAAGGAACGCCGCGGTCCAGGAATCCAAGCGCCAAAAGAGTCACAGTCGTTGGACTTGCTGAACGGAATTCTATTGTGGAAGTACCTTTGGGCGAGGACTTGGCGGAGGGCGAATCCCTGGATCAGGAGTTCGAGCAGCTTATGGTATGTATTCTATCTTTGATTCTCATCGCGCTGTCTCATGCATCCACTGCAGGACACTTTGGGAATTAAAGGACCTCAACGAATAGCCATGCGACAACTTAGCCCGGAGAGGAAACGATTCTTGATACATTCTCAAAGCAAATTACAACACCAAGGTTCAACGTCAGTGTCCAAACCAACACCAGAACACTCCACGTCGTCGGCACAACCAAGTACATTGGGACATTTCAAACGCCTCTCCCTTGCGACGATCGGCTGGTCGAGCACGGACAGCCCGCCTCTCCCTTCCGCCGAAGCGGGCGCTTCATCTCCTGTCGTGGAGACAGCTACTGCAAGCTCCATTCGCCCAATCAGTCCTGTTGCTGCTCAAACTTCAACGGCACCAACCTCGCTTTGGTCATCTTGGTGGACTGGCTCTGCAAGTCCGGCAAGCCCTCACAATACTGGAAAAGACGCGGGAGAGAATGCGCAAGATACACCTGCTTTCTATGTGAAGCAGCTACGTTCTGGGTACATATCGTATTCACCTTGGTTTCAGCATACCTCTGATCATGTAATCATAGAAAAATCTCACAACGCAGTTTAGTCAAGCATCTCATCGCCCTTCGTGTCAGGTTGTCGACGGCGCAGCTCTCCTGGACAAAGAGATTTCTAGAAGATGAGAAGGGCCTGGACGCTTTTAATTCGCTTTTGGAGAAAATCACAGGTAAAAGCACGTCCAAGTGAGCCCGTTGTCATAGTTCTGGCTTTGTCTGATGACGCGCTAAGGAAGGAAGAGCTAACAGATCTGGACGAGACTGTTCAAATCGAATGCATCAAGTGTTTAAGGGTTCTGATGAATACAGAGGTAAATGATTTTAATACCTGGTATGATATCTTACCCCATTTTAGGTTGGGTTCGACACTGTCGTCGTTCATCCAACATTGATCACCTACATCGCTTTCTCGCTTTTCACCAAATCCAACAAGCTAAGAACATTGGTCGCGGATGTTCTAGCCGCCCTTTGTGTTCTTTCCCTAAATGATGGCCATCGATCTGTCTTGTCCGCTCTCTCAGATTTCCGCGTTGCACACAACGAAAAGTTCCGTTTTGAATATCTGGTCGAAAGTATCGCCTACCGCTCTTCCCCGGAGACAGGTGATGAACTTGCCATCAGTATTGCGGGTGAAGCCACACAGGTGGAGGAAGATGAAGCTGGGCGGTGGGACTATAGGACGGCTGGAATGGCTTTAGTCAATGCTCTCACGAACAGCCCAGACGACCTAGAGACGAGGATTGGACTGCGAGAGGAGTTTAGCAGAAGAGGATTGAACGAAGTGATGGCGGTACGTTCTACCTGGTCACACTGTACCTATTAATCTGCTTTTCAGGCACTTAAATATCTAGATGCTCCAGATTCTCTCTTGACTCAGCTGCAAGTCTACAGCGAGGAGAGACAAGAAGACCAGGACGAGTTCAACGAACGAGCAATAGGTCATTCCAGACTCCAGTATGTCCGAAGGTACATCGAAAGCAAGCTTTAACTTGTGTCACAGGACTGCGACGAAAGTTCCCCTGGCAGAGTTGCTTCGACTAGTGGAGCGTAATGAAGCTTTGTATCCAGTCCTAATGGATACCGTAAAGCGCTACGTTGAAATCTTTGAGCGAGAAATCGATGAGTGAGTTTAGTGTGTCTCCGCTTGGATTGAACTGAGTGTCGTTCTGTCAGTCAACTTCGAACTGACCTTTTGACGGTTTTGGAGAACTTCATTAGTCACGCTGCGGACCTAGACGATTTTGATCAAGGCTGGCGCACCTTCATGCGGCAGTACCTAGCTTCTGTTCAACATATCGTCGGACAGCAAGCTGTCGTGAAAGCTACAAATGTCTCGGACACAGCAAGTGTACCAACCAGCTTTCTTGAAGAACTGGAGGCTTTGCGATTGAAGGTCGAAGAGCTAAGTGACGAAGTAATTCATTTTGAAACCATCATAAAATGATGCTGACGTGTGGTTGATTAGCGAACATCCTTGACGAATCAACTGAACGATCAAATAGCAGAGATGAATGCGCTCAGATCTCTTCCAGCTGAGGTTACCTCTCCAAAACAAAGGCAGCAATCTATGAAGAAGGGCGACAAGGAAGTGAGCCGCCTTTTTGGCAAGCTGGGAGCTGAACTAATGACGTGACAGAATTTCGCTGGAGTGATACAACGACTGGTTCAAAAAGAAAAGGAAGTCCTGAAACTCCAAACGGAAGTGGAGAGGCTGTCTCAGAATAGAGAGAAGCTAGAGGATGTATGACCTTCCGTGCATGCCTCCCTGGCGATGGACCCTGACGCTTCTTTGGCAGGCTGAATATTCTAAGAAGGAACGACTTGAGCGGAATAGGCAATGGACTAACCTCATGGAGGAAATTTCGCGCCACAAATCTCAGGTGCGGCGGACCACTGTTCTTGTCTTTCCTAGACTCATTAGGATATATAGATCGCCAGTTTGGAGACATTGGTAGAAACCCGGGACAAAGAGATTCGTTACCTGAAGAGGGCCATGGAATCTGTCTATGCGAGGTTCCAAAGCAATATCAACAGTGTAGCCGATCCTCATTCTCACCCCTCCGAACGAACGTCCCACAATGACAACGACGACGTTGTTTCCCGGACTCTGAGCGCTCTGAGCGAACGAGAGCTGGAGATTGAAAATTTGAAGAGTACGGTCAAACGTTTACAAGCAGATTTAGGTAGTGCTCGTCTCGCTCTTGAAGTGCGACACGACTCTCCCGTCCCTTCTTTGGAAGAACCTACGCCTCCGCCCCAAAACGATCCCCTAACATCCTCTCCTGCGCCTATCCAGAGCTACATCCCCTTACCACCACCATTCACGATCAACAACAATATTACACCTCCTTCTTTCACAAGATCACCTGACGAACTAGAGCCTCTACCTCCACCGCCTCCACCACCTCCACCTCCTCCTGTACTCCATCAACTGACCAACGCATTACCACCGCCACCACCTCCCCCTCCCCCTCCTCCTCCGCCGACACAAGGTATCAGTGTGCCACCATTACCACCACCACCACCACCTCCTCCTCCTCCTCCTTCTGGCCACCTTATCCCACCACCGCCACCTCCTTTGCCAGGGGGGAATGCTCCACCTCCGCCTCCACCGCCAATGCCCAATGGAGGAATTTTGTCACGAAAGCCGGTCACTCCAAAGAGAGATGCACCAAAACTGAAGGTGCGTTCCCAGAGTGACAAGATAAGAGATTGAGACATTATGGTCAGCCTTTCTTTTGGAACAAACTCAATCCAGTACAAGCAAAGGCGACGATCTTTGGTGATCTGAAACCTGAGCATGCCATTTCGCTAGACCTGAAGATCCTAGAGCAGGAGTTTAGCCTAGAGGGTCCGAAACTAAAGAAGGAGAAAGCGGCAGCTTCCAAATTGAAACGACCGAATGTCACGACATTGCTTGATATTACTCGCGCCAATAACATTGGTTTGCATTCTACCTTTTGCAAAGGCATCTTGCTAAAGCTAGTGCAGCAATAATGCTTTCACGATTGCGAATGCCACATCAGGCTATCAAACAAGCGATCATCACCATGGACGAACAAGCTCTTTCTGTCGAAAATTTGAAAGCGATCAAACATTTTACTCCGGCACCTGACGAAGTGCTCATTTTCGATGCCCATGTGATGAAGGCTGATCAAAGTATCAGATTCTGAGGATTAAAAGTTTTCAAGGCGATCCATCGTCTTTGTCCTTAAGTGATCAGTACTTCCTGCTGGTAAATTTCCATTCGCTTGCGAGATTTTGATTAACAACAGGTTAGATAAGCGACATCCCTAGACTCCAGGAACGATTGACATGCATGATATATCGGAGAAGGTTTGAGATGGATATAGAGGAGCTAAAGCCGGACCTTACCACGTTGAGGCGAGCAACTGATGAATTACGCAACTCTTCCAAATTCCGTGCAGTTCTGCACGTATGTCAATCGTTAGACCAAATCCGAATGCCGCTAACGAACCAGTAGGCTGTATTAACCATTGGGAATACCATCAACTCAGCTACTTTCCGTGGAGCAGCTGCTGGATTCCGTTTGGAGGACCTCTTGAAGGTATGTTTTCTCAAGCGCAAGGTGACGTCTTACATTCTGTCACAGTTGAAAGAAACTAAAGCGATCGGTAATTCAAAAGACATTCCGACTCTGTTGCATTATTTAGTGCGCGTTCTCCTGAAGGAGAAGCCATCCCTAGTATCCTTCTTGGCCGAAGACTCCTTTGTTGATGCAGCCTCTCGAGGTGATTTAGATGGTTATACAGTATGATTGTTGGTTGACATTGATTCCAGTTTCCGCTACGTCCGTTACGGCTGCTGTCAATAGTCTCACGACAGGATATGAACACCTTCAGTCAGAATTGGAGGCATTGAAGAAGGTCAAGAATGCTCCCGAGGACATCTTCCGTTCAAAAATGGAAAACTTTGCAACTCAGGCGGAGCCGCTTATAGGAATGCTCAAAACACTTGTCTCAAAGCTGGAGAACGACCTCCATGCATTGATAATTTACCTGGGGGAGGATCCTAGTTCAGTCAAACCCGAAGATATCTTCGCCACTGTCTCCTCTTTCGCCGCTTCCATGCAGGTTCGTTCACCTCAGCACTGGTCAACGTAATTTTGATTTGTGTGCAGCGCGCCGCCTTTGATATCGCTGAAAACGAGCAGACTAGTGCACGGAAGGCATCTGCGAAGTCCAACCGAGTAAGTCGCTTCCTTGCAGCTCAGAAATGTTTTTCACAATTTGTAGTTGGGTGTTCCTGACAACCAGAAGCGATCTGTCGGTAAAGGTGGATTTGATGACGCTATCAGGGACCTTCGATCAGGAAGCGGCTTACGACGGCAGCGAACTGGTGCAACTCGTCGACCACTGTCCAGGGTGATCTGGGATGGAACTTGAAAAACACCGAACTGTCCTCTATGCTTTGTTTGTAAATCTTCAGTGGTTGTGATTTTCTGTTTTCTTGCTTTCACATGTACTCGAACTGTTTGATAAAAGGTGCAACACTCTCTAAGCTGTACAACTCTCAGCATGCGACCATGCGACGTTGAAGGTGGCGATTAGTTACTTGCAATTCGTAGACAATACAAAGTTGAGGAGGGAGCAGTAGGTTGTACAGAACCAAGCAGAGTGGGAGGATAAAGAATCAGTCCCATCCATCCTTACTTCCAAACCTCCTGTACTCCTCCAGCCGGCAGTGTCTCGTCCTGTCCTTGCCCAAACCCATTGGCTGCTTTCCATCAATGATTGATTCTCCAGGCAAATCCGCCTCGTCAATCGAGATTCGATACCACCCACCGGAGTGGGTGAGGGCTATGATCTGATCCTGATAGAAAGAGGTCGGATCGTCACCTCGTTCAGACGGTGTTGTTGCCGAGGAAGAAGGGCGAGAATGGGATTGTGATTGTGAATACGTATGCAGAGCTTCCTTCATCTTTCCTTTCCTAGATGACCCAGAATCAGTACGCTTTCTCTCCATCGGAAACCTTTTCATCTGTATTCCACCACCACTGCTGCTGCTTCCATCGTCCGTCCTGTCTAACGAATGCCGCTTGAGGGAAGCGCCTTCTTCCCTTGTATTTACCTCGAGGGATTGCCTCTTGGAAGAGCTAGCGCTGCTCGTTGCTCTATGTCCTCTCGTGGGAGGTTTCCGAAACATTGAGGGGTCATCGACTCCGAGTTCCCGCTTAACTGATATCCAGGCACAGAGACAGATATCATCTTCTACTGTTGTCGTTGCACGGTGACCTGCGGTAGCCACAGGCGATGAAGCTTGTTGGGATGAGGTGGGAGGTGGGAGACGAAACTGAGAGTGGGACCATTCTGAAGAGAAATATTTCGGGAGATAAGGTTTCAGTAGGTTTAGAGGTTTAGTTGGGCTATCACAACATTCCCTCAGTCAGATCATGATCCAAAACGAAACAAATACGGGCAAAGGAAAGGTGGACGTACTCGGTACTCGATTCCTTTCTCCCCCTCCTCAAACTTTTCGTATCTCCTAATTCCCAGACATGTACTGTGCCCTTATCGCTGCTGACGCAGATCGCGCATCCATCAGGTCGAAAGCGTATGCTGAAGATCTCAGCTTCATCAGTCCCCCTCCTTAGTTCTCTAATCAAACTCGACGTTTCCGGATCCCAAATTCGAATCAGTGTTCCTTTGCTCGATGCAGTGGCGATTAGTGAGCCCGACGGAGTGCAGGTTATGGCCGCAAGAGCGGTTTCATGCGCCACGATGACTGCGATGGATGGGAAAGGCGGAGCACGCGGGTCTGTATCGTACGATGGCGGTGGGGGCTGTGGAGGACGACGAGCGAGCTGGGGTAGACGAATGATCTGGAGTTGACCCTGCTGCCGTCCAGGAAAAGCCAACAGGGTAGCATTGGACGAAGACGCCATGGCTATGAGACCTGCATGGAATCAGCGCGAAATGGAGAGATGATTGGAGACTAATGCAGTACCTTTTGGGTTATCCGTTGTCTCGTAGCTCCCCTCCCTCCATACACCCTCCTCTCCCTTGCCCAGGGCATAAAGCACGACCCTTCTCCTCAGCACCACAGCCAACCGATCATTCCTAGCCGCAAGACCAAGGACCTCTTCACGAAATTCCAGCTCAAAAATCGCCTTTCCCTTCGCATCATCCCACAATACAACCTTGTTCGGCGGGAAGAGAGGCGAAGGCGGTCCACCGACGAGGAAGAGTAAATTGGTATGATGCAGAGGAAGGACGATCCGTAGAGACGAGTTTGAGAACTCTGAGCGGTGTTTCGTTCATGCAACAGCAGATCAAGGACGTAAGACTGATGTTACAACAGGAGAAGTCATTATGGAAGAACGGTTGCGAGTACAGACAATCTTCGACTTCATGAATCTCGGCAATCCACCACACAGACACCCCACGAAAGTAGTTTGAAGCAAAGAGCTTACCCCGACGTCCTAATATTCGCAGTGGCCAAGTACCATAGATAACCCATCCGTCAGTAGTTGCAGTGGCGAAAATATCATCATATCCTGGCTTGTTGGTAGTGTCATTTTGCTTGAAAGCTGATAATGGTGCGAGAGGTGGGAAGGAAGAGAAAGAAGTAGAGAGATGGATGTTGAGGATTGGTGTCGGTAGTGGATCGCGTATAACATGAGACGGAAGATTCATCTTATCAAGCTGAACCCTTTGCTGTGTTGCTGTTGGGAATCGTTGAAATCAGGAGAACTGCCACACACGTGACTCGGATAGGGGAACAAGATGTTATGGAATGGTAGTATAAGTTAATTGCATTGTTGTACATGTTGTCAAATGCTGCACTTCTACTGAAGTTGAAATGGTGCCTCCATAACGGTGCCGTCTCTTCATCCAAAGGTATCCAGCCGCACATATCTTGACTTGAGATCATGTGCCGCTGAATACTTTTGTCCGTCTCCGTCTCTCCCATCCCATCTGGTGTGTGCTGTCGTTTGGCTCGAGGTGCATGGTATTGGTAGCCTGTCTATCAGCGATTTCTTGGGATTCCGTTGAGCAGTAGGTCAAACTGTTCCAGCCAGTCGGGTTCAGCAAGTCGAACGCTTCTAAATCGCAAACGTACAATCTCTTTCTGTTATTTTATTTTGCTGACACACATCTGGCTCTCCGTCTCCTCCTGTTATGAGCTACCCATGGGATAGTGATCTTGAGAACGTGGTCCATTGTTTTTGGGTATCGACGATGGCATCTGTCTAATTGTTTTGCGAATTCCGCTCGTCTCGATAGTCGCAAGATGCACAGACCTATCGAGCGGCTGGTCCTCAGCTGAATGTCCCAAGACCAGTAGCGTTTCGCAGCTTCGAGCTGGGTGAGCTCCTCTACGAATCGGGACAAGATGGCATCTTGCTCCCATCTTGTATCAGATCTAGAGGAGTGTGATCCTGATGGTAAACTGGAAGAAGTGGAAGGCATCGCATAAAGGTTCAAGTCTGGTCGCCCTCGAAGAGGGAAGTAAGCCTGTTCTGGATTCCCATCCGTCGATGAGGTCGGAGGAGGAATGTGACTTGGCCGTTGAAATTCCTGATCGATAACATCAAGGTCAAGTTGACTGATCCTCCACCGTCGTAACGTCTCCTCTTCTACCATCCCGGCCCGTTGCTTCAGTCGAAGCTGTTCCACCTCTTCCTCCAGACCAGTCGGTGGCATCCACCACGGTTGTGTTCGATCGTACATCGCCTGATAGCGTCGAATGGTAGGTGTTCCTGCGACTTGGTAGGACATTGTGGCAGGGGAATCCAAGTAAAACAGTCTGTCCCTCCGTGTCGCGACTGTGGCCAAAGCAGCTCTATCAATCGTTCCCGTTAGCTTGACTCTGTGCATGACATGCACACAGATGGCCAGTGCCTCCTCTAGCCTATTCCTTCTGGCCAAATAGCGAACAATACTATTCCAATTTTGTGGCCCGAACCCAAAATTCCCCTTCGTCAATCGCCGCCACATCGTAGGCAAATCTTCAGTCTGTTTGCCCCAGTTTTGAGTATCGATGGTCATAGAAAGGAGAGTAGCGAGCGAGCTGTCGGGATAGGTGGGTGATGGTATCGTAGATCCCAGAGAATGAGGAATGGAACTCTGTCCCAACGATTCTGGCGTTTCCGTCTCCGATGAGAACGCTGTTAAGGGTTTAGGCTGTTTAGATGGAGGTGGAGTAGCAGGATCTGAACCGGATTGAGCAGTGAATGCGCCAGTTGGAGCGTTTGAAGCGTCAGGCAAAAGTGGTGACTGGGGAGGATGTGAAGAAGATGGTGTGATGAAGGACAAAGAGAGTTCTCGGTTTGCAAGAGCCGCTTCATATGCCGCCTTCAGAACGATAGGTGATCCAGAGGTCCGCCTGGTATTTCGAAACAGCAGCAATAAAAGGCGACAAAACTGTGCGGTGAGTCGGCCACCGTGTTCCAAGCAGCGCAAGCAGGCGTCGTAGGCGTCGTCAAAGCGATCAGCTTGAAGGTAAGCACGAATAAGTGGATCGTAGATTCGCTGATAGTCTTCCCCACAGGCGCGCAAGCGATCTAATGAAGAAGAAAGGCCGCATCTCAAATCTTCTTCTTCTTCATACTGCTTGACCAACCGTTCCATAGCCTCGATATCGTTCACCCTATCGAAAGATCGAAGGAGGATAGCGAGTGTTTGAGCTGAAGGGAGCACACCCCTAGCTCTCATTCGGTCGTACACGTCGCAAATCTTGTGGTGGTCATCAGGGTCCGTATAACTATTGAGAAGAATATTATATGTCGTAACTGTGGGTGCCAGGTCGGCTGTACCGTTGTCGCTGAGCAATTCTAGGTAACGAATCAAGCGCTCAGCTGCAATACGCATGCCCTGCTGAATCATGGCATGCAGGTAAGGCCCGTAGAATTGTGCCGTTGGACGTAATCCCAGGGCCTGCATGTCTTCTAAAACTTGAGCCACCAATCGAATGGGTGCAGATAGTCTAACGTAGGCATTAAGAATGGCGGTATAGCATGGAATATCTGGTGAAAAGGCTGGCCCAGAGATGTTTTTCAGCGTCTCGAGTAATTCTATGGCACGACTGAAGGAAGAGGCCCTCAGGTGAACCTCCATGAGATTAACATAGCAGGACATATCAGGAGAGTATCCGGCTCGTATCATTGCGGCAAAAATTCGTTCCGCAACTTCAATATTGCCATCAACAACGCAAACTCGCAGAAGGCGTCCGAAATCCGAGGCAGAAATCGAAAATCCAGCTTCCTGTCGACGGCGAAGAAGATTGCATGCGGACCTTAGATCGTTTCGTAAGCAGTGACCTTTCATGAGACGATAAAAATGCCGCTCCTGGACAGCATAACCTTCGCCTTGCAAAAGTAAGAGAAGCTGTTCCGCCGCCTCAATATTGTCCACATCGCATAAAGAAGCGAAAGCAGCGTCATAAATTTTTGGAAGGTCGACAGAACCGTCCGACGGCGCGATTAAAGCCATCTGTCGGGCATCTCTAACTATGAGTGCAATCTCGTTTACTCTTCCTTCAGTTTGACAAGCCTTGATTTGATGGAGGTAGGCTGCCGTTGTGCATTCAGAAACATATTGTTGTCCTCTGGAGGGAAAGTCGAGGAAAAGTCGAGCCGCAGCATGGTTCCCAGCAGCTTGAGCATAGCGGATTAGAGTTTGTAGACGGCGTTCCTTCCAACTGAGACCTTCCAAATCTAAATTTTGATCTAAAATGGTGCTCGTATCCCAAAGAACTTCCTTCGCGAGCTGTAGAGGCGTAGTATAAGAACGAGCGAGTTGTCCCCAAACATTTGGCTCGAAGTCCAACAAGAAACTCGTTTCTGCTGATGATGCACATCGAATCCCATCCAAATTTCGAGAGACTGCCGGAATACACAAAAAATCCAAGACCGTCTTCCAAAGAAGGTAAGCACGAATAAGTGGGTCGTAGATTCGCTGATAGTCTTCCCCACAGGTGCGCAAGCGATCTAATGAAGAAGAAAGGCCGCATCTCAAATCTTCCTCTTCTTCATACTGCTTGACCAAACGTTCCATAGCCTCGATGTCGTTCACCCTATCGAAAGACCGAAGGAGGATAGCGAGTGTTTGAGCTGAAGGGAGTACACCCCTAGCTCTCATTCGGTCGTACACATCGCAAATCTTGTGGTGGTCATCAGGATCCGTATAACTATTGAGAAGAATATTATATGTCGTAACTGTGGGTGCCAGGTCGGCTGTACCGTTGTCGCTGAGCAATTCTAGGTAACGAATCAAGCGCTCAGTTGCAATACGCATGCCCTGTTGAATCATGGCGTGCAGGTAAGGCCCGTAGAATTGTGCCGTTGGACGTAATCCTAGGGCCAGCATGTCTTCTAAAACTTGAGCCACCAATCGGATGGGTGCAGACAGTCTAACGTAGGCATTAAGAATGGCGGTATAGCATGGAATATCTGGTGATAAGGCTGGCCCAGAGATGTTTTTCAGCGTCTCAAGTAATTCTATGGCACGACTGAAGGAAGAAGCCCTCAAGTGAACCTCCATGAGATTAACATAGCAGGACATATCAGGAGAGTATCCGGCTCGTATCATTGCGGCAAAAATTCGTTCCGCAACTTCAATATTGCCATCAACAACGCAAACTCGCAGAAGGCGTCCGAAATCCGAGGCAGAAATCGAAAATCCAGCTTCCTGTCGACGGCGAAGAAGATTGCATGCGGACCTTAGATCGTTTCGTAAGCAGTGACCTTTCATGAGACGATAAAAATGCCGCTCCTGGACAGCATAACCTTCGCCTTGCAAAAGTAAGAGAAGCTGTTCCGCCGCCTCAATATTGTCCACATCGCATAAAGAAGCGAAAGCAGCGTCATAAATTTTTGGAAGGTCGACAGAACCGTCCGACGGCGCGATTAAAGCCATCTGTCGGGCATCTCTAACTATGAGTGCAATCTCGTTTACTCTTCCTTCAGTTTGACAAGCCTTGATTTGATGGAGGTAGGCTGCCGTTGTGCATTCAGAAACATACTGTTGTCCTCTGGAGGGAAAGTCGAGGAAAAGTTGAGCCGCAGCATGGTTCCCAGCAGCTTGAGCATAGCGGATTAGAGTTTGTAGACGCCGTTCCTTCCAACTGAGACCTCCCAAATCTAAATTTTGATCTAAAATGGTGCTCGTATCCCAAAGAACTTCCCTCGCGAGCTGTAGAGGCGTAGGATAAGAACGAGCGAGTTGTCCCCAAACGTTTGGCTCGAAGTCCAATAAGAAACTCGCTTCTGCTGATGATGCACATCGAATCCCATCCAAATTTCGAGAGACTGCCGGAATACACAAAAAATCCAAGACCGTCTTCCAAAGCGCGGGGTCGTGGTCGCAATGAAAAGGCAAGGCGAGTAAAACAGCAACTAGCGAATTGTCTCGCTGGGAAGGAGCAGGAGAGTACAGTTCGACGAAGGGAGAGAAAAAGATGATCATGTTCTGCACAATTGTTGGAGTTAGTTTGAGTGTCCCGAAAGGGTTGACGCGTCGATCAGTCCAAAGTTGCCCTCTTTGGAAATAGGTCATGAACATGTCAAGCTTTGACTGATATTCATGCCAAACTCGCGATTCTACGGCGAAGACTCTAGCGAGATGCGGATCTTTCATGGTTTCAGTATCAACACTTAAGGAACGAGACATGCGCCAGACTTACAATCTCTCAAGGCTTTCTGCAGATTTATGGAAACTTGACGTAGTCGCGTCAAAGTACCCATGTCCATTTCCTCTCTTTCTTCGGCCAAAGCTGGTTTTGTTTCCTCCAGTGTTTTGCGAAACTCCCCTAGAAATGCCCCGGTGATCGTCCTACTTGTGGTGGCAAAGGTCAATGTCTCATGCAGTCTGGGCTCAAAAATAACACACTGGGGACGAGTTCGCGCTACGGGAACATTACCGATTTCCCTTTTCAGTACTTGTTCTTCCTTTTTCGGAGCGCCTACACCGGACTGTTCGGCTGCACCGTCGCTTTGAGGCAGCTCACCATCGTCCCACTGCGACTTCTGCTCCATGCCTGGAGAGTGTGCATCCCCGAACCAGCTCTCCAACACTTCTTTCAGTGCCGCCATCGTCTCTTCCGAGATCCTAGGATCCATTCTCGCTCTCGGTCGAGAGGGGAGGAAGTCAGGAGGGACGTGACCTTTCTGTCGTTCACGCAGCCGCGCCAAATGTCGCTTCTCCTTGACGGTCAGGACGGACGGAGGGGGTTGTAGAATTCGAAACCCCTTTGCGCGGTCGGAATGATCTCGAATCGTAGACTGATCGAGTTTTGTTTCGAGGGGAACTTCACTCCTATGTCCTGTCCAACTAGACCGCGGCATTTGTTCCTCACGCTGCACGGCAGTCACTTGGTCGACCGTAGCATCAGATGGGATCTCAGATTTCAGGTGTGGAACCGTGTCCCTTTGTTGCCAGTCTAGCTCCAGCATACTGATGTCGTATCGTGACGTTGATGAGGAGACATTCCCTCTGGAGGGCAAGTCTGCATTCGTCATGAACGCATCTTTTGCCTCCTCTGGTCCCCCGCCCTGCTTATATCGTTCCGTTTTTTCTCACGGTCCTTCCAGGTCCAATCCCACTCCGAAGCTTCATCAATTTTCTTCGCTACCTTCTGCAACTCCGCCTGCCTTGCATCGACCTTTTTCTGCAGCCGCTTCCCCAGTTTCCTCATATGGGAATTCGAGCTCGCATAAAACCTTTTGCTTTCCCTCTTTTCAATCTTCACAAGCCTGATGTTGGCATGTCTCTCTTCTGCGCTTCTGTAGTCTCGGAGGAGTGGGTAGCGGCATTCACCTATCGAAGAAGGCCGGGGTAAGGGTTGAACGTAGGAAGCGAGTTGAGACACGTCAAGAGATAAACGGTCGCCATAACAGGAGAAATTGTACTGAAAGGCAGAATGGAATTGAGGTGGACTCCCAATCTGCGCCGGCTCTGGAAAAGCAGTTTGTCCGTGATAGGATGCATAAGGGTAAGCGTGAGCGTGCGAATAATAATAGCTGTAAGGATTAGAGGTAGGGTGAGGGTACGGGTTTGAGTCGACGACGTTTTGGTCAAAGTAGTTGCGATCGATTTTGACGAAGGGTTCATATGGGACCTCAGGCAGTGAAGGATGGGGAATGTGCGGCTGTGATTGCGTGAGGCAGAGTGTAGAAGCGAGAGCCCGAAGTGGGAGGTAGCGAAGGGTTTGGACGCGCCAATGCCTAAGAAAGGAAAAAGAGCTCGAGAGCATTCGTCGTAGCGCTTTATGTCACACAACACGCTCACAAAAGTGCCCGATTTTTTCGAAACAGATACGTACCAAGGTATCCCCAAGGCAAACACGCTCTTAAGCACCTGATATCACTTCCAAACTGTTCCTCCTCTTCAGTGGTTGATGGTTTTGATGCTCTTTTATGTATGTGAGAGAACTAAGTTATCGGATAGTGTTCAAGTGCGATTGCCCCCGGAACTTTGTCCAAAAATTTTGGTCAGCGAGCTCTTTTATCTCCTCTCTCCTGGCACCCAAGAGGATATCACTCTAGGGTATTTCAGCCCACAATGCCATCGATAGACCGCTCTCCATCTCCCTCGGCCTCTCCAAAAAAATCCAAGTCGAGCCATAACCAAGATGCTTCTCTCGACATCCTGGACGAGCTCTCCACTTCCACAGTCCACCATTCCTTTGGTACCTTGAAGCTCATGAACACGTTCAAGAATCCCTCCACCGTCTCCACTGACTTTCCGGCTCTCGATAAACTAGTGGAACCCCATATTCAGAGTTTCAATCTGCTATTTGACGGGGTACCCTCAATTAAAGGAGAGCCGTCTACGTCAAAGGGCTTGTTGGACGTAGCTGTCAAACACTTGAAGAATGTAGTGGTATGGGATGGACGACCGGCTGGTAACGATTTGCCATTTGGCAATAAACTGGAGTGTGAGGACCCCTTCTCCTGAACTGCAACTTTGAAGACAAATTCATGTGACGAACAGTCCGAATAAATCGAGTCCAAGTCGCGAAACCAACTTTTGAGAACGCGAACGTGACCAGAAAATATTTTCCAGCTTCTGTACGTATTAAATTGTAACATTTGCGTGAATGACACCAGCCTTCATTAGGCTCGAGAAGGATTACGAACTTATGGAGGCATCATGACCGTCGACCTAGGCTGGAGGTGCAACAATGGTTCCTGGGTGTCCAAGCCCTTTTCACTCGGCAAACTGCCGATCATGGTTCGGGTAAGTATTAAATTGTAACATTTGCGTGAATGACACCAGCCTTCATTAGGCTCGAGAAGGATTACGAACTTATGGAGGAATCATGACCGTCGACCTAGGCTGGAGGTGCAACAATGGTTCCTGGGTGTCCAAGCCCTTTTCACTCGGCAAACTGCCGATCATGGTTCGGGTAAGCTTTCCTTTCCACGCATTTAATTTCTTGGAGATGACGAGCGTGCTAATTTGCCATATTTCAGTCTTCGCGATGTCACCTTGCTGGTATGAGCTCAAAACAACTTGTGGAAGCTCACGAGGAGACGAACGAAATGGGAGGCTACTTCATCATCAATGGGAACGAGCGTCTCATTCGCTATCTCATTGTTCCTCGTCGAAATCATTTTATTGCCCTCATCCGCAACAGTTTCACCGGTCGCGGACCTTCCTTTAGTCCATACGGAGTCCAAATCCGTTGCGTTCGTCCGGATCAATCATCACAAACGAACACTTTACATTATTTGAACACCGGCACCATTGTCTTTCGATTTTCCTGGCGGAAGCAAGAGTACATGATCCCCGTCATCCTGCTATTGAAAGCGCTGGGAAAGTTCACGGACAAGGATATTTTCTTAGGGTTGATTCAAAACGACTTCCAGAATACTTTCCTTACCGATCGCGTCGAGCTATTACTGCGGTCCTTCAAGAACTACAACCTCCATACCGCGTCACAGTGCTTACATTTTCTCGGTGGAAAATTCAGAACCGTCCTGAACGTGCCTGAGGATTGGTCAGATGAAAAGGTTGGCGACTTCCTCCTCAATCAGGTGCTGCTGGTGCACCTCAGCGACTGGACAGACAAGTTCCGGCTGCTCATGTAAGGATCCCCCACTCTCTCTCCTCTCAGTTTGGGCTGAGAGATGAACTTTTAGACTTATGATTCGGAAGCTCTATGCTCTGTTAGGGGGAAGCTGCTGCCAAGATGATCCCGACTCAGCACAGAACCAAGAAGTCCTTCTCCCTGGATTTCTCATCAACATGATCATCAAAGAGAAGCTAGAAGAATTCATGGGTGGCATTCGAGCGCAAATGGTGAACGATGTTCGGCGCGATAATCCCCGACAATATCAAGACCAAGATTATGTAGAGAGAATAGTTAACCGCCTACGGTTCGACATCGGCGCAAAAATTGAACACTTCCTCGCGACTGGCAACCTCTTTTCTCCCTCCGGTCTCGACCTCTCTCAAGCTGCAGGATTCACGATCATAGCTGACAAACTCAATTTTTACCGTTACATCTCTCACTTCCGCTGTATCCACCGTGGCGCCTTCTTCACCACTCAACGAACGACAACTGTCCGAAAGCTGCGTCCAGAATCGTGGGGATTCCTCTGTCCCGTACACACGCCTGATGGTACACCTTGTGGTCTCCTCAACCACCTTTCTCACCAATGTCGAATCGTGACTTCCATGCTGGACGCATCCTCTCTTGTTCCCCTTCTCCTCTCCCTTGGAATGACACAAGCGTGGGATCCCAATGTTCTGGGCGACAAAATGGGTCCGGTGTTGTTGGACGGGAGAATAGTAGGCTGGGCACAGTATGAGTTGACGCGAAAGATGGCGGCAGCGATTAGGTTCTGGAAGACGGAGAGAATGCATGACATTCCCTTGGATCTAGAAATTGGCCTTATTCCTCCCGTTTCCGGCGGTCAGTTCCCTGGACTCTACTTCTTTTCGACCCCAGCTAGGATGATGCGCCCAGTTAAGTTTGCGAAGACGGAGAAACTGGATAGTATCGGACCTTTCGAGCAGGTTTACATGGATATCGCTGTGCAAGAAGAGGATTGGAAGGTATCCAAAGGTTCCCACGTCGAATATGCCCCCACGAATGTCCTTTCAGTCCTCGCCAACATGACGCCGTTCTCAGACTTCAATCAATCACCCAGGAACATGTACCAATGTCAGATGTCTAAACAGACTATGGGAACGCCGTCAAACGCAATTATTCATCGAACGGACAACAAACTATACCGTCTTCAGACTGGTCAAACCCCGGTCGTCCGCCCAGCTCTCCATGACCATTATGGACTGGACGCCTTTCCAAACGGAACGAACGCAGTCGTGGCGGTTATTTCCTACACCGGTTACGACATGGAGGATGCGATGATACTTAACAAATCTGCACACGAGAGAGGATTTGCTCACGGTTCGATTTACAAGACCCAGATCGTTGATATTCGAGACGTGAAAGCGGATAAAGATGAGAACAAGAATACGCGGGTCTACTTCAAGTTGGGCGATGATACCCTAGCAGCGAGTTGGGCGATGATACCCTAGCAGCGCACGACCCAACGCATCCGTACGCGAAGATTATAGATAAAGATGGTCTTCCATTCCCTGGAGTTCGAATCAAAACGGGGGATCCCATCTGTGCTTATTTTGATGAAGTGAGAGGAAGGACGAGGTTTCAAAAGTACAAAGGAGATGAGACATGCTACGTTGACCAGGTCCGCATTATAGGTGTGCCCTCTTACTAGGATCTGTGACCCTTGTTCTGACAGCCTCATAGGGAGTGAAAAGGAGTCTGCAGAGGCGGAGCGTGTGCACATCAAGCTCCGGGTCGCTCGAGGTCCAGTTATTGGCGACAAATTCTCATCGCGGCACGGACAAAAAGGTGTATGCTCACAAAAGTATCCAGCGATAGATATGCCTTTCTCCGAGTCAGGAATGCAGCCAGACGTTATCATTAATCCTCACGCCTTCCCGTCACGGATGACCATTGGTATGTTCGTCGAGTCTCTTGCGGGAAAATCTGGATCTCTACACGGTATCGCCCAGGATGCCACCCCTTTTAAGTAAGTATTCCGAATTAATGCCATCAAGAGATAAAGATGAAGAGTAACAGGTTTAACGAAGAGGATACACCACTCGATTATTTCGGTGAACAACTTTTGAAAGCTGGATATAATTATTACGGGAATGAACCAATGTATTCCGGTGTGACAGGAGAAGAATTTGCGGCCGACATTTACATTGGAGTCGTGTATTACCAACGTCTGAGGCATATGGTAGGCGACAAGTGGCAAGTACGGACAACTGGTCCAGTGGATCAAGTTACTCGCCAGCCCATCAAGGTAAGTCATACTCCCTCCTTTCCTCCCATGACCATGGAATTTATTGTATTGCGCAGGGACGGAAGAAGGGAGGCGGAATTCGTTTCGGAGAAATGGAGCGAGACGCTCTTATCGCTCACGGAACAGCTTTTCTGCTGCAAGATCGTCTGATGAACTGCAGTGACTATGCAACTGTGTGGGCATGTCGGCGATGTGGTAGTTTGATCAGTTTGGGCAAAGACGAGAGAGCTCAAAAGAAGGTGGACGTTGACGAAACGGCGGCATTTGGGGAATTGGGCGAGTATTGCAGAATTTGTAGAGCGGCAGGCAAAGAGGGCCAGCCTTTGAAAAAGGGGAGGGATGGAGAGATTACTTTAGGCAACAGTGGGAGCATGGAGCTTGTGGCCCTGCCTTTTGTATTTTCGTATTTGGTAGGAGAGCTAGCAGCGATGGGATTAACCATCAAAGTCGGACTGGATTAGTTACATCTTGTTGTATTCGTAGTTTCCATCCTATGCATCCTACAGCTTCCCTCTGCTGGCATTTGTCGTCCGAAAGCAAGTGGAAAACACAATTGGTGTTGGTCATGACTTCGAACTTCATTTCATGGTGGAAAAGGTGTCATAAAATTTGCAATGGTGATTGACTTGAGCACCTATTGAATGATATATGCAATTGAGAGCTTGGTATACAGGAGTGATAACTGTAGGGCTTATAAATACTGTTCACTATGCTTAGCAAGGAATTATTCCAAATGAGGAGATCGCTTACAGGTACAGATGAAAAATCCATGTCCTCAGCCTCGATATCTTCGTCCGGTGGTATTTCCTCCTCTTCCTCTTCCTCTTCCTCCTCCTCCCCTTCATCGGCTTCTTCTGGCTCTCCTTCTCCCATGATGTTCTTGCGATACTTTTGAGCATCTGTAAGAGACCGTACATAGTGGTCGTCATCGTCTGGAGAACCGGGTAACGAGCCTGGCATTGAATCAGTCCCAGAGTGCATATCATGGGGATGCTCGGGAATAGGAAGAGGAGAGTAAGGTATATCGGTCTGCTCGCTAATGATCGCAGACAAGTGAGGGCTGCTGGGGGTTGTCCTCGATCTTCTTCGCTCCAGCGTCGGTTCAGCCGTCTTTGTGCTTGCTTTACTATCACTGCGACCAAGCCCAATGCCGGGGATTCGAATGTAGCTAAGGCGCGAGTCTGACCTTGCTGAAAGAGCCGGGGACGGGGGGGACTGAATGTCAAGCTCCGGAGGGAGATCTATTGAGGGAGGAGGCGTTCGCCAAAAATTCAGGTCTGAGAATTCGTAATTCGTCTCGCGCTTCGCAATTGGAGGAAACATTTGATCAACCAGATCTGTCATGTGGATATACCTGCAAGATTTTTAGCGAACGTTCGACTGAGAGTGGCAAACGAACGTCGATTTATAGCCTGCTAAAGCAAGTAATTCCATTTTCACATCGCCGGTCGAATCGATCGTGAATATCTTCGAAGACGGTACATCAACGCTGCGGTAGGACAGAGCATCCGTGATTCTGTTACCAAATCCTGCATAGAACGGTTTACGGTCCTTGAACAGTCGTTGAATGTCTCGTAAGCAAGCCATCTTGAAAACTTCTGGTTTTCGCAGAATTACTTCCCTGATAACTATTATTCTAATGATGCCGCCGGAACAAAGTATTTCTTACCGATGGAGAGAAGTCACCAAACGGTCAGGACTCATAATCACGGGACCTGCAGGAAGAGGGATATTTCCTTGGCTAATACCTCGAAGATACTCTCTTGTTGTATCTGCTTGTCCGATCGCTCTAGAAGTCAAATACATAATGCGATATCCGTTGCTGACGATGTCAGTGTAGAGCTTCGCGACTCCAGCGTGAGTCCAGTCTCGGCCTATCATCGTCAAGACGTGCCCCAGCGCATCGGATCTACGTAGGAGTGGTTAATACCTGTTAAAAAGGGGAGAATGCGGGTACTTCGTAATGGTGCCATCAATATCGGAGACCACAATATGTGAGTCGTGAGGCCAAAGAAAAATTTTGGCCGAACAGACTGCATTTCCCTGCGAATAGGAGGATCGAACGGAAAAGGTGATCGTATTTGAACCTGGCTTGAGTTTCAGTTGTTTCTATCCCAAAAGATAAGCTTTGTTTGTAACAATTGAGAACATCTTACAAGCTGATCTGATGTAAGTCGTAACGTTTTCACGTAATGCTTCGTGGCTGCTTGAGGAGAAATAGTTGGTGTGACGTCCTAGCAAATGTCAGCCAAAGCTCTCAAAGCAATAGTACTAATAATAAGAATGTACCGGAGGAGGTTCAGAGGTGGCCCGAAAAGGCGGCGTTGTGGGGTCACCCTCTTCCTCTTCAGCAACAGGTAGGGATTTAGGAGATGTAGGGGCGGAAGTGTCAGAACGTGGAGACAGGCCCGGCTGAGTCTTCGAATTTGAGGGCTTAGTCCGCCACCAGCGAGTCCACGTTCTTTGTCGCGGTGCAGCTTCTTGCGATTGAGGTGCTTCCTCCTTCGACTGTTTGCGAGCCATTTCGGGTAGTTCAAGCAGAGAACTTCGGTATACTGCGAGAGAGGCCATGATAGTAGAGGCGTTGTCCCAAGTCAGCGACCTAATGCCATAGGTAAGAAAATAGGATCGTCTGAAGCGAGGTACACACACACCTTCCATCATATTGTAAAACAAGCCTTCGATCATCGATCAAATTTGGTTGGTCTAAAAATTCTGTGAACGAAATGCGTGCATATTCGTTTTCCAGCTCTTTCTGGATATGTTGTGTAAGGAAGTAAGGCGTGAGGGGATTGATCGCTTACATCTCCTAAGAGTCCAAGTTCAAAAATAAACTCTGACCCATCTCCTGCTATGAGGCAAAATTGGAAGGGATCTTGAGTTACTGAAGCAGATCTTGACCGTGCTGGCATGGAGGAGGTTGGGGAAGTTGATGTTGCCAACGTGGGTCGTGTGGAGGTTCCAGAGTCGGCCACTTCTTCAGCCTTCATGGCAAAATTCAAAAGTGCTCGTGTGAACTGCAAAAGCTTGGGATCTTCCCATTGTCTAAGTTAGATTGCGAACTTTGAGCGAACAAGAGTCTCACCTCCTCCAAGTTCAGTGTTTGCGACCTGCATAGATGATTCGAAACCTTTGGGTTCAGTAGGATCCACTTTCATATTGTGCCTTGGGGCGGTTTTGTAACCCTCGGTGTCCAACATTAGAGCGGCTAGTTGTTGACATGAGAACGATTTCAAAGCAACCACAAAACTTGCTTACACTCCGTTCTTGTCAAACCAAAATTCAACGACGAAGAGGAGTCGTTCACGGCCAAACTCCCAGCTTCTGCGGAATGAAGTTCATCAAACTGTTCTTGCGTAAGAGTATGGTCGGTGCCATCACGGGAATGATGTGGCGGAGCGGATGATGACCGACGAGAGGCGAGATGGGCCAGATCAGCCCTGTCAGCAACAGAAAACCTTCTTGTTGAATCCTCCAGTTGATCATCTTCATCCACGCCGTCATCAAGAGAGAACGCTGTCGGTTTCTTTCTAGCAGCCCTGGATGAGCGACGATTCTCTCGATCCTCATAAGCCATTCCCCCATCTCCGGCTTCCGGCTTCTCTGGCTCTTCCCCTCTCTTTTCTTTTCCCATTCCCTCCTCTCTCTCTTCACCATCCTCTGTTAGCTCCTCCCTGTCACCATTTGGATGATGCTCCACGTCGCCCACGCCCTTTCCGCGTGATCGTATCCCGACAATCGCCTTCCCCGCCTTCTCAAGCTGCTTCGCGGCGCTGGCGCCACCTGTAGCAATCATGCCAAGGGTCGCGCCCCCATGACCGGAAAGCAGATTGGAAGGACTAAGCACAGATGACTGGGAGCCTTCCCTTCTCTTTGGTTTACGGTCCCCTTCCGAAATATCATGTTCACCTTCCTCGAAAGTATCGCCCCGTGTTACTTGATCTCTCATCTCTGAATGAGACATCTCCTTCTTGGATTCAGCATCATCAGGAGAGAAAGGGGTGATGTCGCGGGAGGTGAGACCGGTGGTTGTAGATCTAGGATTGGGAGAGGACGTTTCCGCCGCTGACGTCTCCGTGTCGGATTCTGCTCCAAATTTAGCCCATCAGAGTAACAGTTGCAGTTACAAGCATACGATGTGAGCTTTCTTCCTTAGTGGAATGAGATGATTGTTCGTTCAAATCTAGAGGTTCTACTTCCTATAAAGAGAATGTAATCAATGTTCCAAACTTCCTGAAAGCTTTCTCACGAAACTTACTCTCTTCTTCCTCCTCACACTTTTCTCTTCCTCCTACATCAACGTAAGAACTTGCAAATTGGGTGACAAACACCTACATCTTCGGTATCAGTCTCATTTCCAGATTCCGCACCAGAGTCCACAGCGTCCCCTGAGGCAGAGAGCACAGGGCTTGTAAGAATATCCTCTGGGACGTCATCGTCGGTTTCGAAAACGAAGAAAGCTTCCCCTGTCTCGAAGACTTTCATGTAGAACTCGCACAGCTCATCATTCACCGTCACGCGGACCTAGCAAAGCCAGCAGATCAGTACGCTACTCTACGCTCTAGCTGCAGGAGGGAAAGTGAAGCGCCATTTCTCAATGCTCGAACAGTGGTCATCACCAATCCAGACGGTCCCAAAATCCGCATGCAATAGAATGAAATAAGCGCACCTTTCTATCCACAGGTCTCAAAACGGACAGCTTGCCAAAGCGCACATGAAATGGACTGCAAGCTAGCTCCTCCTTATCATTTGGATCTTCTCCCTCCTTCGGTACCTTCGGTACCTTCGGATTCGACACAACGATCACATCGATAGCTCCCGTAAGAGTGGCAGGGTTGATCTCTTTGTAATATTGGGACACAGAGGATAATGCTCTTCCGACCTGTCGACGGTCAAGCACTTGCCTAGGAAGAATGGAAGGACATACCCATTGCATGGTATAAGACTTCTAGGAATGGCAGACGCTATCGTAGGATCGATGCTGAAAGAATATGCGGCACAAGCCTTTGGTTTTGCCTGGTTTTGCTGTCTTTGGATTGTGAGCGAAGGTCAAGTGAGGTGGCCTGGTACGTGCTGTCCCTTGTTGGTTCGCTCGGGTCTGTTAAGTCTGTTGAATGCTGCACCATGCATGTGATTTGCCTTGTTGCCTGTTTGTCCCGGTCCGTCTTTGTCATTCGTTTTTGTCTTTCATGGAATCTTGGGGTCTTGGTGGCAGGGGACTCAGCAGGATGGATATGAGAAAGTGCTGTAATTCCACAACAAGATCATCCAGAACCCTAGCACAATCTTCGAAAAATAATCAATCAAAAACTTCAAGTTTTCAAGTTTGGCAAGCCTCCAGCGGTACTCAAGCTCTTCGAAATCAAAGTCAAGTACCAAAGGTTAGCATCAAACCGAAAGAAGATCGAATGGAAGCTTCGAACCAAGACACAGACCAGGAAAGACCGGGGTGGTTTAAAGGAATGTAAGAGCTCACGAGCAGTCATGGTCGATGAGCGGAGCGGAGGAGGGACAGACAAGATGAAATTTGTACAGAATGAATGGACATCCCAACGTTCCAGCCTCGTCAGAAGTCGTTGGATGTATAAGCAGACAGGATAGTGTAGCACAGTAGTCGTCACCATGGACAGTAAATCTTGAATCATCGAATCGCACCGGTCGAGATGGATGTCTCGTCGTTCCTGACGTCGGAAGGCAGGCAGAGAGATAATGTGATAAAAAGAGACAGGAGACAGGACGCAGAGACCGAGAGTGTATGATTTGTTGTTGTCGATTTTTGATTTATGCTTTGATGATTTGCCACATCTGCTTCTTGTTTCCCTGTTCCAAATCTCCATCAGTTAAAACAACTGGAGGATCGGGAGTGGACACCGCACCTTCTTCCACTTCTGCAGAACGGTGGAACGAGCTCCACCTGCCGTTTTCTTGCTGCTCCCAGTGAGAGCGCGGGTAGCCATATCTTTCAAGTGGTCAACGGGAACGATGTAAAACGTCCTACAGGCAGCAGCAGCATTAAGCAATTGTTTGGTGTGAGGAGCGAAGACGTACCCGACGGATTTTCCCCTCTTCTCCAAAGATCGCTTCTCATGCGCATCGCGCACCACCTCATATTCTTCATCATCGAAAACACCATCGAGATCATCGTCATCCACATCAGCCTCGACCTCGTCCTCGGGCACTTCAGCCACATCCTCAAAGTCCTCTTCCTCCCATTCGCGCTCGGCATCATCGTCAAGCGAGCGCTTTCCGAAGGTAGCAGGAACGAGAGTGTACCATTGCTTCGTCTTCTCCAAAGACGACTTCTTGAGAGGGTCGACGACGCATTTGTACATCACGGCGGCCTGACCGACACAAAGTAACATGAGCAATGTCACGAGCAACGAAGAAAAAAAAACAAACGGCGCACATGGTCAGATCCCCCATCCACCTTCGCGTTCCACTGGGCAGAGAAGCAATGTTGTCCAACAGAGAAACGAATGTACTTCGTCCCTTGGTTATGCTTCTTCGAGACTATTTTTGTCTTAGAAGTCGAGGGATAAATATCGTAAGCGCTCCCTCTCTGCCCAGCGCGCAGATAATGGCCGGTTCCAACGTTCTTCAGGTAGTAATTGCCGTTAGGAATGACTTTTGAAGCGGACTGGACGGACATCCCATCACCCCATGCTTTTGACTGAATTGAACAAGAAAGGGAAGACGCACGGTAAGAGCTTTGGCCACCTTGGAGTTATTGATGGACGTCGCATCTGAGACGGAGCAAAAGAGGGCGAGGAAAGGGATGATGACGGAGACGGCGAGTCTGAACTTCATGTTTTCTGGTTTTATTCGATTTTCGATTTGAGCCGGGAAGGAGGGTCGGTGCAAAGAGCGAATAGGTGATCGCGGGTGGAGTATTCACACAAGAGTAAGGAAAGTGAGTCCCTCCAGCGAGCGAACGATGAAGTCGATGGACGATGGACGTTGGACGTTGAAAGAAAAGAAATGGAAGGCGGGATGAAACAAAAGACGACAACGCGGAGGCAGTGGGTCAGCTGACTCTCGCCAAGCATTCGCAACCCTATTTATGGCCATGGCTATAATTCATGAACTATAGTGTAAAGTTCAATCAAAGTCCACTTGTTGCCTTCAAGGTGCTTCATCGTTCAGTTTCAGTTGATGTTCCCAACACCGTCCAGCTGCAGTTCCCTGACGACTTCTCAATAACGCAATCGGGATCCCTATCTTGATACTTCCTCTCTCCCGAAACGCGACCAGATTCCTCCACCAATTGCTCTGACTACCCGCAATCGAAACGGGGAAGTGAGGAGGATTAAAGAGTGAAAGGTTGGGAGTTCAAGGTGTATCAAGTGGGATGGATGGGAGCTATGACAGGTGAGTTCGTGAGTGCTTTCTGTTTTGTACATGTCACAACAGCCTGTTTCACTTCCTTTGGAGCTGAAACTTGTTATATACGTTATTTGCGAAGGACGAGGTTGCTTTTTGTGTCACTAGAAGAGCCTTTTATTAGGCAAACGATACAAGTGACAATATAATAAAAGTAACCAAGATCAGATAAATATGCAAGGAATCCGGAGTAACCGAAAGGCGGTGAGTGTAATGCTATCGCGCTTGCTCGAAAGAGCTAGACCCTTGAAGGATTACAATCTGGGTATGCCGCGAATGATTCCTCTGTTCTCTACCGTTGAGTTTGCAAGTTTTTTTTACAATGATGACAAGTGAGAGGTTCTGCTTATGCCTTACTGAGATCTGAAATCTGAAATCTGGTTCGACGAGACCAACATTGGCGTGAAAACATGTGTCATATATCATTGTATACTCAAAGCAGCTGTACAGAACTTTTTTTTTGCTTTTTTAATTTTATTTAGAAGAAGGCATGATGCATAGTCAGAACCGAGGAAGGAGACGCTTTCGTGCTGGCATGCCTAATACTTCCTGGGATATGGATCATAGTAATCCATGTTATAGCGGGAAAATTGTCCTGGCTTGTAAGGATTCCCTTGATAGTAACGATTATCCTGCGATTGGGAGGTAGCTCCCCAGTCGTAATCGTCCGAGTATGCGGTCCCATAGGAAGGGCCGCCGTACCCGTGCGCTCGAGAAGAAGCAGCTGCTTCAGAATACATCGAGCTCCGACCGCTGCCATATCTGGCTGCTCCCGTGTCGCTAGAGTAACTGGGTCCGGGTGCAGATCCTGTCGTGGGAGCGTTGTACCGAGGTTGGTAGTGATCTGGTTGTCGCGGCCCTGGCGCACTAAAGAATCTCGTCGATGACGTTTGACTCGAGCTGGGACCAGGCAAGTAGGGATCAGGCTGTGGTGCATACAGACCGCTGTCGTATCCTGATGGCCCAGCCGTAGGCGGAGGATATTGCCCCGAAAGCCGAGACGATGATGGAAGTGTTCTCGATGAGGTGGATGCTCCCAAGTTCGATGGTCTCGAAGAATTGTCGTGCCAGCTTTGGTGTCCCTGACGACTTTGCAAAACATCTTCGTCCCACTGCGGGTCCTCATAATGAGCATCCAACCTGAAATTAGCAGTGATTTGGGGTGAGAAATAAGCCGCATCAGCGGCACAGAAGTTCCGATCGATTTGTTCAACCTGTTGCCTTTCCACCCAACGGAATTGCTGTTTGCAAGCGGGGCATGCTGGCGTGATAAGGCCCTTTAGGACGGTTACATCATCCCATCCGTCTTGAACAAACTGCTTTCGTATGTAGAACTTTTGCACCACATGTTTTACCTTCATGGCGAGCCCATTCGAGTATTGGTGGTTTCCTTCCAACAAGCTGCCAAAGCAATTAACATGTATCATCCCGCGATGAAAGGGACCGCACATGCAGTAAGCACAGGATTCCGCGCAATTCATTTTTGGACGCGCTGTGAACGAGTTGGTTGACTTCATCAGCTTCTCAATCCTAGTTACCTCTTCCTGATTTCTTGCCAAGCTCTTCCAGTAGTCTAACCATTTTTCCTCGTTGTCCCAGTCTTGAGGCAGCTGGAGGAGGCCCAACATTGTCGCCAAGTCACGCTTGCGATCGCGACGATTCTCAGAGTCAGTCCGACGCTGATCTGGCGGAGGTGTTGACATGATGTCCCGCCGTTCCCTGGGATAAGGCGAGGACGTGCGGCCCTTGCGATATTGATCCCGAGGGTTGTCACCTTTGGGCGGTCTTCCTCTTCCTTCCCAGCTTTTTACTGGCTGGGTGATCGACGATGCTAGAGGGTCACGATACAGGGCATATTCGTGGGCTGACAGTTTCTCTACGTTCTTGGATGCATATGGTGCGGAGTGACCAAAAACGAGTCGAGGATGTCAAGCGTGTCACTCCACCAGGAGTGCAGTCCTTTGGTCCATCCTACGAAGCCCACTGCAACGGGTTTTCCATCTTTACCGTCATTGACTCTGTAGATCCAGAAGCACAGAACTACGGCCATCTGTAAAGTCCAAAGGTTGGCTTGATTTTGTGACAGCGGTGGCGGGGTCACAATTGACGCAAGCATCCACACTGTAGGATTGTCAGCTTTTGCTTTGCACGTAAAGGCTTGGAGACTGGACCTAGAGCCATGTACACATTATGGATCTCGTATCGCGTGTCGTAATAATTGACTGTAGTTGGAGGTTTAACATAACGATCTTCATTCCCCTGATAAGGCCTCAGGAACTTGTTGTACACCTCGATGAACTTGTCTTCATCACTAGACCTTTGCAGGCGGTGTCTACCTGTTCTGATCTCATGTACAACTTCTTCAAAGAAGCTAACGATCTATAACGGCGTCAACTCCAGCTGTTATGCTGATGCTCTCTTACCTCAATCATCGTCCACTTGCAAGCAGCCCACCGGGTGGTACTATGGTTGAACTGAGTTCTGATGTCTGTAGACATGATGGTGCTGTGCGGAGGTATCAATGGCATCCGCCACTTTTATAGACGACCATTTTCGTAGTCTTCGTGAGCCTTGTTTCTACCATTGCCTTGATGAATGCTTGTTGCCTTCCATAAACGTCGTCCTGCTGAACAAAGGGCAATGTATCACTAACTTATTGACTCGTGGAACTTCTTGTTGCCTATAAACGATTTATTACCTTGGAACAAAGGATGATCCACGGGCATCGATTGCTGAGTACTTGTTGCCTTCACTTACGATTCACTGATTTTAAAAGAGGACAATCTAACACTACCTTATTCCCTGAGGGAGTTGCCGACACGAACGATTTACGGCCTTTGATCAAAGGACGATACGATCCAGTCCCAGCTTATCACTTTGCTGAGTCCTTTGTGTCTACACGAATGGTTCGATCAGCCCTTGATCAATGGGACGAAGAACACCTGAACGACCCTTTACTCTACAAGGATCGCTGTCAGACAGCTTGGCGGATCCTGAGAGAAATGCTGCTCAATGTGATAAAAGGACGAGATACTGTGCGATGATCTAGCGGTGAGACAAAGATTTTCAGGTTCCAAGCAGATCCAAAGTGTACCTTGACGAATCTCTACATCATAGATGTCACAAATATGAAAATGCGCATTATTCACAACCAAGAATATGTTCCCATGAAGATCCCTGAGTCACCTTCTTCAGAATAGAGACAGTTTCAGCACATTTGCACTGAACATCCTCCCAGATAAGTGTTTGTAGGGTGGAAAGTGAGACTTCAAGTATTGGGACGAAGTCAGGGCCAATGTTGCTGTCATAGATCGCCAGTACTTGAAGTCTGAAATCCGGTTCGTGAAACCAATAATCCAGAACGCCAGACATACCCTCCCGGAATGTGGGTTCGAATTGCGCTCGACGAAGCTCTAATTCGTGAAGAGAATTGAACTGAGCTAGATAACGAAGGATGAAGGAAATGTCAAGGCGACCAGCTTTGGGAGCACCATGAAGTTTCAGACAAGAGATACGTGGGTAAATCGTGAAGAAATGCATAATATAAAAGCAGGCGTTTGAAGTTAGACCTGAATGTCTGAATATTAGCTTGCTCAGGCCAGACGTGAAAATAGGGGCGGCGCACCCTGCAGGAAAAGCGACTCAACGTTCTCACTTTCTTGCACTATCCTGGACAAACTTTCTAGCCCGCCTTGCAGCCCGATCTCCAAATCATAGGTAAAATTTTTCACCAATTTCCGTAGATGGGGGTTTTCCTTGATAGTTCGCAGAAATAGGACTTCATCAGTCTGGTCTTCCCATTGATACCATCCTTTGAGCCAAGGAGATTGATAGAGGTGCCTTCTCCCCATGTCGACGAATCTTTTAGCGGACCGAATGAATGAAGCGAGACCATGTCGCCTGCCCAGATTATCGGCAGCTTTCGAGTCGAAATCGGGGTCGAAAGGAAATGGCAGTGGCTTGAGGAAGAGTAAAATGTCATCCACAAGTTCTAAGGGCAGTTGGGTGAAAGCTGGGATTTCGTCCGGAACCATCGTCTTGACCTATCCCGTAATGATGAGCTCTCATTTCAACTGGAATAAACTTGTATACCATGACGACCGGAGTGCGAAAATACGGCTCCCGATGAAAATTTTAGCTAAATCGTACTCTTTATATCCCCGACTCACCGTTTCTTCTTCCGCTTTTTCTCTAACATTTTTTGTTCCCTACTATCAAGATGTAAAGTCCCGTCACGCTTGGGCGGTTGTTCAAAATTGGAATAAAATCTTGTTCGGCTCGGTAGCCCTATTTCGATGATCTCATTTGCTTTGGGGTCCCACTCGTAGAAATTACCGTCATATAGAAAACAAACGATGCCATAGATAGCATAGATTCCTCGAAAAGGATCGATAGCATCGCCATCATACCAAATATAAGGAGTTGTCTGAGGTACGGTGTCAGGGAGGGGAAGATTGAATGTCTGGCGAAGTCGAGAAAAAATTGAATACCTCCCCCATGGATGCCAAAGTCCTGGATGCTCTGGCTGGGGAGACTCGTTACAATCGAGAGGCAGAAACCTTCTTTGAAAAATAGGATACGACCCAGACCGTAGACTATTGGCAAACCAATCGAACCATGAATCATCCGTCATGTAGGGCAAAGGTGGTTCTAGTCGAAGCAAAGAACAAAGATCACCAGGCGTTCCTGGTTTTGCTCCACATACGGGACAATACTCAGAGGGATCAGGGTTCCCTTCATTCTCTTCATCCATAGCTTCGAGTTCTTCTTCCGTCAGAGGTTTAGTGAGATATTCTCTCCACTTCATCCATTCTACATCTACCTGCACCTGCGAAAGCTGCCGCCTTTCCATTTTCTTCGAAAAAAAAACGAATTCTCAAAAGACGAAGAGGGGCGAAGAGAGGACGATTGAAATGGACAGTCCGTGCTTTGCAACGAAGGCAACAAAGGGCCTAGGATTGGGTGGGCCACAGAAAAGCACAAAGCAAAGAGCAACAAGCATATCGTCCAAACCTTATCATGTCCATTTCAAATAAGCTTCTTTCAGACGGAACTTTCTACGCAAGCCTCAGCGCCCTCTTTGCTCTGCTTCCTGTCTTCTCTCTCTTCTGCCTCTCCTCAGCTGCCACCAGCAGAGCCGCAAGACCTATCAAAAAAGCAGAAGCGGTCGAAGAGAATGCACCGAAGGGAATACGAATAAGTACAAGTGTACATTTTGCGAAGGAAATGCTTACTTTGGAATCATATAAACTCTTGGAATGGAACAGCTTTTGCAGTTGGATCTCGACCTCGATGCCGAATGGTTGAAATGGAGAGAATATCTCACTCAGCCTCTAACGGAGGAAGAAATTGAAGATATGGATGAAGGGAATCCCAACCTATCAGAATATTGTCCTAGCTGTGGAGCAAAACCAGGATCGCCTGGTGATCTTTGTCCTGCGCTCCGCCTTCATCCACCTTTCTCGTCCAAGTCGGATTCATGGGTTCAAGGCATCACCGAGCTTGTGCGAGCTGGTTCATATCCAATCTTCCAAAAAAGACTTCTTCCTCTGGATCACAACATATCCCTTCACCCAAAGGATCATGCGACCTGGTATTCTTGGGGAAGATATTCAATATTTTCTCGCCTTCGTCAGGCATTCAATCTCCCTTTACCCAACACAGTACCTCGCACGATCCCTTATACATGGTATGACGGCGATCATTTAGGAAGTTACGGCGTTGTCTGTTTTCTCTACGGATGTGACTTCTACGAATGGCACCCAGACAGTCGCGACATCTTCAAGATAGGGCCGGCGAGAGGAACAGATTTTTATAAAGCTTTTCAGCAACCCCCAGAGCGTGACGAGACGGCACATCTCAACCGCAGGGAAAGGAGAATGATGGGAATAAAGAAGAAGAAAAGGTGAGCTATCTTATAGGACATGGGAAGTGGTAATAGAGCTGAACGAATCATAGAAAACCAAAATTACGTGCTCCGGTCGTGATGGTACACAAATTTGTTTGTTGTATGACAGCTCACCTCATGGCTAGGTCAAAACGGTGGTTGCCGACGAGATGCTAGCTTTCAGCCGACTCCCTCTAGAACTTGTCGATGAGATTTTATTCTTTCTGAAGCCATTGCCTTTTTCCTTCGACTCCGATTTTGATGCCAAAGCTGCCGATAATTTGGGCAGAAGACACGGGCTGGCCTCCTTCATTCGATCTGCCAAGAGGTTCGTTGATATCGGGAGACGACATCTTTACGAGACGCCTTGGCTGAAAGGTTGGTATCAATGGGAGGACCAGAACGATGAAGTCTTGTTTCTGCAGACTTTGAAGCGAAGTCCTCATCTGCGCAATTTGGTCAGAAATATTAGCTATGACTTGGCTATTGGGCTCCACGGTGGGTTAGCAAGCTTGTCCAGGATTCTGCAGGAAGCGAAGCATATTATATCGCTGTCTCTGCAAGGTGTGCATGTTACCGCTTGCCTCAGGGTACTAAGTTTCCATGTTCAGGGTTAACTTCAAACGCCTGCGTTTATATCATGATGCATTCGGCTAGTCTTTACAGTCATCTGTCGAGCTTGAAGCTTCATGGCGTCCCAGACCAGCGCCTACTTAAAATATCGCACTCACTCGACTACCTATCACGATTCCGTTCTCTTCGCGAGTTGGAGCTTCGTTATGCACACTTTGAACCCTCATTCGAGGACTTGCCGAATGCTACTACCACTGACTATTACTTGGAGAAACCTGATTTTAGACTTCAAGCGTTAGCGGTGTATGACAGCAGAATTGGGCCGGACTTTGTGCCCATACTCGAAGGATCGCTTCCAACGTTGCACACTCTTATTTTGGAAGGTGTAGAATGTGAATGTGACAAAACCATGTCCATTCTGAGAAACCTAACTGAAGAGTCGCTATGGGGACACTTCTTTCGTTATGACTAGTTTGCTTTTACATATTGTTGAAATGTATACTGGGAATCTTTCCTGCCAGAACCGTTGTAAGCTTTCATAACTTGCAATCGCTTTCCAGCCTCTCACAGCTCCTAAGCTTCCCCAATCCATGCTTTAACGGCGCGCAACCACTTCCCAAACAACCACTCGGGACGCCATCGAACCCTACCAGTTAGCCTTCAACCAATTCGGAGATCGATGATCCTGCTTTCTACTCAGCTCGTCCTCTACACAGATCTCGTCTCATCTAGCCGCATCACGATCTCCTCCTGAGTTGTCACCTGAGCGCTGTAATCGTCGAGATCGACTGTCCTCAGGCGATGGCTCATTCACCGAAGATCGCTCAGGCCAAGGGAGAGATGGAGCGGGATACGACGGAGAGGGACAGGAGTCTGGAGTAAGAGGAGTTGGAAGATACGCAGATTGCGCAAGGGAGGTAGTGGTAGAGGGCTCGAGTCAAGTCATTAACGCGAAGCAAAGCTCAAAATTGTGAAATATTGCATTCTTTGTACCGAAAGAGGTGTTCCCATGGAGAGTCCCGCGTCAAGTCCGTTAAAATATGGACGGTTTCGTAACAAGAGCACTCGACATCTTCCCACACCAGAGTTTTCAAGTTAGAAAGCGATGTTTCGAGTATAGGGACAAAGTCAGGCCCAACTCCGCTGTCATAGATCGCAAGTGTTTGAAGTTTGAATTCCGGTTTTTGAAACCAGTAATGCCAGTAATGCTTCTTGTTGGACACCTCCTTGCGGAATGTAGGTGAAAACTGCACTCGGCGGAGCTCGAGCTCGCGAAGAGCAGTGAATCTTGCCAGATAGCGCAGTATGATGGAAATGCTAAATCGCCTACCCTTGGGGATACCGTGAAGCTTCAGACAAGAGATACGGGGAAAAACCTTTAAGGAATACATGATGTAAAAACAAGAGATTGAGGTCAAACCTGAATATTTGGACGATGAATTTATTCCGGACAAGCGGCAAAAGAGAAGACATACCTTGCAGACTAAGCGACTCTATATGATGACTTTCGTCTAAAATCCCAGACAGACTTTCCAGACCCCCGTGGAGTCCGATCTCCAAATCGTAAGTGAAATATTTCACCAAACTTCGCAAATGTGGATTTTGCTTGATACTTCGCAGAAACAAGACCTCGTCTGTCAGGTCTTCCCACTGATACCATCCTTTCAACCAAGGAGACGGATAAAGGTGTCGCCTCCCGATGTCGACGAACCTCTTGGCAGATCGAATGAAGGAACCGAGACCGTGTCGCCTGCCCAGATTATCGGCAACTTTAACGTCAAAATCCGAGTCGAAGAGAAAATGCAACGGTTTGAGGAAGAATAAAATCTCGTCCACTAGCTCGAGAGGCAGTCGACCGAAGGCTGGCATGTCGTTGAGAACCATGGTCTTGACCTAGCGCCGCAACACTGAGTTCTTCCAAAGAGAGAATAAACTTATGTACCATGACAACTGGAGCACGAAGGTTTAGATCCCTTTGACGCTTTCACCTCAATTATATGCCTAGGTATGTCTAAATACAACGCACCATTTCTTCTTCTTCTTCACCCTTTGCTTTTTCCTTTCACCACGATTGGGATGGGAAGTCTCATCACGCTGTGGCGGTTGCTCAAAGGCTAAATAAAAATTCGTTCTGCTGGGATGCCCTAGTTCCTTAATTGCATTCGACTTTGGGTCCCACTCGTAGAAACTGCCGCCGTATAGAAAACAAACAACGCCATAGGTGGCGTAAGTCCCTTTATAAGGAGCTATAGTCTTGCCATCGTACCACGTATAAGGAATGGTGCTTGGTGCGGCGTCAGGGAGGGGGAGATCAAACGTCTGACGGAGTCGTGAAAATATTGAATATCTGCCCCAAGGGTGCCAAAGTGCCGGATATTCTGGCTGAGGAGACTCGTTACAATCGAGCGGTAGAAATCTTCTTTGGAAGATAGGATAAGGCCCAGCCCGTAGAATATCGGCGAACTGACCGAACCATGACAGATCATTCATGTTCATGTAAGGCAAAGGTGGTTCCCGTAGAAGAGCAGAACAAAGATCACCAGGCGTCCCAGGTTTTGCTCCACATATGGGACAATACTCAGAGGGATCAGGGTTCTCTTCATTCTCTTCGTTCATAGCTTCGAGTTCTTCTTCTGTCAAAGGTTTAGTGAGATATTCTCTCCATTTGATCCATTCCGCATCGAGGTCCACCTGTGAAAGCAGGTCCATCCACCGAGAAAAAAGCCTCCCAAGCTGGAATCACAAACCGCAGCTGAAATCGCGTGAAGAGAGGCCGGGAGGACACAATCGAAAGACCCAACACGACAAAAGGCAAAACAAAGGCAACCATATTCATTATCTCCAGACCTTATCAATCTCCCATTTCAAATAAACTTTTTCAGCTCAGACGACGACGCAACTTCCACGCAAGCTCAGGATGCTCCTCTTTGCTCTGCTTCCTGTCTTCTCTCTCTTCTGCCCGTCCTCAGCTGCCACCCGTAGGACAGCAGGACCTATCACAAAAGCGGAAGCGGTTGAAGAGAATGCGCCGAAGGGACCATGGCCATGGGTCATGAAAAATGTCTTCAGGATGAACGAAACAGCCATCAAAGCTCATTACGACGGCCAAGTGATAAAACCGTCGAGATATATGAAGAATTTCAATGACGGCAATTATGAGAATACCCTACTTTCTGAAAGTGCGAGGGGAATTGTGTGGGTTATCGACGTGTGAGCTTTTCACTTGTCTGCTCTGCTTAGATGGGATTACGGTGTAATGCTCTGTCTTTTGGCATGGGAAGCTATGCGAAGTCCCCTAGACACGGCGATTCCACCAGCATGTTCAGCGAAGCAGTTCTCTCGGTGGCGGAGAACAACTCGTCGATGGCAGGAGGGGATTTAGCGGATTACTATCGGTTTGGTCGTGTGGATTATCTCAAGGTGGACGTTCTCACTACCGTCTTCATGATTCCAAAGTACGCATTTCCTTCCCAAAATGTTTACGTTGTACTTATTCTTATTCGGTGAATGCAGACCGCCACTCATCGTCTTCTCGCACCTTCCCGAAGACGCTCCTTCGCCGGCGCGGATGGCCGACCTCGAGCTTCGCTTCTTGCGGTTGGGAACGATCAGGCCCAATGCTACAGACTTGCACGACTTCCTCAAGGATGAGTACTGGAAGTATATTGCGCCATGGAAGAACGGATGGTTCTCTCCCGATGGACCTTAGTACTTGTCTTCTGTCGAGCATTTTATGTCGCTTATGGAAATTCGAATAGTGCCTTCATCCTGCCTCCCATTGGACGCTTCTTTTCTTTCTTCCACCTCTACAC